>BSBK01007653.1:85000-205000 GCA_027943335.1 Chamaecyparis obtusa | reverse complement strand
TATAATCCATCTTTAACATTATGAAATATAATTAGTATTAATTTTTTTGGAGTTAGAATTTACATATGCTTTAGAAAGGTAAATGAAGTGGGCACAAGGGCTAATTTTCTCCAGCTAGCAACAACCATTTGCCATGTACAAAGTTATGGAAATTTATTAGGATAGAAACAATTTTCTCAGAATATATTGACCCCTCTATAGAATTCTATGAGAAAAGATAGGAGTTGACGGTAAAGCATGTATTTTGACTAAAGGTCAAAAATCCTTTAAAAAAAACAAAATGAATCCTTCAAGTGCATGGGAGCACGACCTGTAATTCTAGGTTCAAAATTAAAATTAGCTTATACCAATTCACCAATTCCCGTTTTCCTATTCCAAACTAATTCCAACAACCAAACAGACCCTAAAGTATATTCAAGGAATAGATTTGGGGGGAGCGGGGTATCTAAAAATAAGGGTAATTCAATAGATGAGGTTTTCTTTTAAGCAATGGATTTGGATCACATTCTGAGTGGATGTCTTCTCATTTTCTACAAATGCGTATAGTGGCGGTAGCTGGGAAGGAATAAAGGCTCCCATTACTATACCTCTCTTTAGTTTTGGTTACAAATTTTGTTGCATGTCTGCCCATGCATTTCAAAATATTAAATAAACAAAAATCTCCATGTTTTAAGATGAGGATGCTTGTCTACACCCTATTCCAAAGCTTCCATTTTCTTACGAAGGCAGAGGATTGTGGCAAAGTGCTCTAGAGGATGGCAAGTGGTTTCACTTCAGGTTTTCAAATCTTCTTAATTTCAGTTTTATTTGATCCATTTGTGTTATATTACCATTCTTTTAATTTCATTACTAAAATATGGATTTGGAAAGATTTTCAATATAGCATACTACAGTGCATTAAGCATGTTCAGCGTCTGGTTAATAGCCATTTTTGCAGGAACTCAATTCATTTTTTTCTATTTCTTTGTCCCATGTTCCTGAGGAAGGACTAAATATTTTACACTACTCACAAATTGATCGTGGACAATGGAGAAGAATCCACATCTAGGTATAAATGGTTGTTGTGGCCACGTCTCAACACTCTATTTTACAACATATTTTGTGCTGGGTATATGAAGCCCAATGGTCACTTGACCATCACCTTCTAGACTTTTCACTTATGGTTGAATACATTTGTATAAATATATGTGTACTTATCATGGACAGATTGAATTGGTTAAAACATTAATGAGAGAATTCCCTACTTTAAGTGTGGACGTAGGTAGATTTGCCAAACCACTATAATTTGTTGTGTTATGTGTTTTGTCTTCTTTTTATTGTTGTCTTAAATATGTTTATTAAGTTTATTTGATTGATTAAAACTTACATTTTGTAGCCACGTTTCATAGCATAAGAATGGAGAAACTGAATCACATTTGAATTTCTCGTAAGATACCAGTTGTCTACATTTTTTCCTTCCACATACCGTTTTTCCTATCCAACATGGCGTGGAATAACAATGAAGCACTTTTTCCATTTTCTAACATCATTTCCTTTTTCCAGCATAAGACCACTGGTTGAACAGACGTGACATGGGGGTGGACCTAGGAATGTGGTGTGGCTGGAGTCTTTACGGTTACCTTTTCTGAGCACCGTTTCCATTTTTCCTGGCGTAAGACTGTCGGATAGTCTTAAAAACCCGGCGGGAGTTCCTCTGGGAGAAAGCCTATCGGCTTAATAAATCATAACAATGTTTAATTTTATGATGAAGTATCTCAATGTTAATTTTTAATTAATTGTGATTTTGTGTTTTCTTTTAAACTAATCACTAATGCTCTAAGGTAGAAAAAATAGTTTATATGTGTATATGGAAATAAAATCGCATTTGCATAAATATGTGTTAAGTAAATGATTGTATTTATAAGCATTCACTGATTTTAACTTAGTCGATTTGGACAATTTAGTAACTAATAAAGTGCAAATTAAATGAAATTGATAGGTGCACTCAATACTTCTTAAATTCATATGAAAGAAGTAATATATACTGATTTCAATATATAATGATTATTACTATTAGTTTTTATATAATCATTATTTTGTTGATTGATTCAAAAGATTTTTTTATTTACTAAAATTGTGTGCAAATCATTCTTTTCTTTTATATTGAATCAATGTAAGAAATTACATAAATTTAGGTAACTAGAAGGCCGATATAGAAATAAAAGCAAAATTTCTTGACTTTCATCGTGCTAATGTTCACTACCTTTTATGAATTGAAAATGTTTATATGAAATTGTCTATGGCATGTTACATGCCAATTTAAAGTGTTGTTAGAGTTATCAATCAAAATTTAAAATTTATAAATAGCAAAGTTTGAATCACACCTTAATATTCCATTAAAATTATTATTTCTTCCTAGCTACTTATATTCTCTTTATACTTTGTCCATTCACAGTTAATATTTATTATTATCCACCAATGTGTCCGTTAAACATATGCATTCTACTCTTTTCCTCATGTAATGCTCCAAGTCACACACCTAGGACATTACTCAATAGAACAACTAATTCTTACATTTCTCCTATCTCCCTTATTCATATTTTCTCATTACTTTTCCAAAAATATGGTTAAGAAAAAATAATACAATCACAATTACCTCATTGCAAGGCATAATGAAGGAGAATAATTTTATTGGATGGATATTTTCTTATTTAAAGACTCTCTAGTAGGCTTCCCGCCAACACTAAGGATCTCAAGAAATGTTCCATGATTTATATGAATCATCTAAATGATCATAGCAATATGAGGAAGAGTAAGAGAAGAGGTGCAAAATGAAATGGAAATCAAGAAGAAAGTATGTTGGGAAAAAAGGCAATGAAGGAACTAATGTGCACAAGAGGAATGAAAGATTATTTAATTACTCATGGATAAGTGGAATGTTCTTATAAGCCTCCAAAATACGAAATGTAATTATTCTACTATGTCATTTTATCTTTTGTTTTCCTATGCAATATTTTTTTTTTATCATTTTTATGGGCTACATTGGTGTAATAATTTGTTTATTTTTTTAAATTCTCTATTTTGATATTATTATTTTTGGTGCGGGACCTTTTTCCCACCCCATCTAATAAAAAAGATTAATCCATTATTATATTTAAATAAATGGTTAAATCAAGTATGTGCATTCCCAACCCAAACGTATTCCAGAAATAATTAACTTAATTTTCTTTTCCCTAATCTTAAAACACAAAAATATTTCATTGGACAATATATGAAAGCATTCAGTTCTTACAAACTAACTTATGAGTAATAAGGATATTAAACTTCTATTTCAACTATGAAATTAATAGCAACTCATGATGTGGGTAGAATTTAGAGGGCCTCTAATTTTGATCCAAGTTAACACATGGTCACCGATAAAACATCTTGTAATCACTTTTAGTATGATTGGGTATTACAATAGGAAGATCCATTATAACATATACAAAATAATAACCATTGGGGAATGAATTAGGCCTATATTATAAGGTGAAAAAATAGCCTTGTACATATATCCATTCAATGCACTTGTCAAGTGTACCTACTCAATATTTTAATGGCCAAAGTACACTATAATTTTTCAATGAGGTATAATATCATAGAAGATGTAAGTTACTTCATCCACAAGTCATATGATTGTGATAACATTTATTCACAAAATGAATAATAATACACATATCAATGAACTAAAAAATTATGATAAAAGAAGACTATGAGCATGACATATGTATTATGACTTGAATACCATAGCAAAAAAATACATAAAGTCCTCCCAAGGAACTTCACATACTCTCAAGAAATATATTAATCCATACAAAATACTGACAAAAAATATGTTGCGGAACATCATCTTGAAATATATGGATGGCCCGCTCACACTATATAGAGAAAGATACAAGACATAACTGAGGCTAATAATAAGAACAATGAAGCTAAAAAACTGATAACTACCCAAAGATATGATCATAATTATGACCTATGCATCTCCTAATACATAGTTGAAAATTAAGGCCAATACAAGGTCATCACAAGTCTACAAACATGAGTGATATACACCTTAAATCTCACTCTCCTTTCATTTCATATTTTTTCTAATATCCTAAACATAAACTTTCCTCACATGTAAATTTACAAATCTCTAAAATTTTATGTCATTCTTATCTTCTACATCCCTAGATATCCAACACATCCCCTTTTCTCATATATCAACTACTAAAGTAGAATTTATAGAATTTACTTTATAGACTATAAACCCTAATCTAATTTAATATCTAGACAAATCAAATTGAAGCACCTAATTTTCCATGTCAAATTTTTATGATGAAATTCTAGAAACCAATACAATCCTATGTAAGAAAAATCTTTGCATTAGTCATGGGGAATATGGACCATACATCACAATGATATTAAAGAAACTATATGGAACACTCATTTTGTAATATGATCTGACTCAATCATCCATTCAAACTTGTCTACTTTGATTTTTTCTAGATATAAATTGCAATATTGTTCAAATTATCATCATTGATGCACTGCCGAACTCACCATCTTATTTCCATGTGTAAGGTGTGTGGTTATGAATGTATTGGAAAACAATCATTTTTGTCTACTAAAACACACATGGAAGCATGGCTAATCAATAAAAAAGTAAATCCAACAATTAAAACTATTTGATTAACCATGATCAATCCTTGGAAGTTATATGTTACATCATTAGTAAGATTCATTGTATTGAAAAATGAAAAGGCCAAATAAGGAGAGAAAGGCGAACCTTTGAATGAAGTGAATGAAGAGAGACATCTGTCCAAGCATGATACTTATTTAAAGATCTATGTATTTGTCTATTTGATTGATACATGAAACTTTTATACTTTGTGATTCTAATAGTTTTAATATATAATATTAAATATATTTTCACCACTTACTTAAATTTGAATAGATTTACCATGACAACTATAGTGTGGAATCATAAATGTCACATTAAACGCAAAAATTACTTGTCTAAATGGAAAGACAGTGATCAGAGTTGTGACATTATCTTTGAGTATGAATTTATGTGCACCGAGCATATGTTGTTTGTCTGTCTAGTCTTCAAGTTCCACCTAATCTCACGTGGTACCTCTCTTTCAGGATGAAATTTAAGCTTTTTAAAAATAATTCTGAGAGCCAAATAGTCAACATGAAAAACACTCTTGTTTCTAGATAGAAACCCAAACAAATTGTTTAAATTTTTTTTAAAAAATTAGGAGTTTCTTAGCACACCATTTTTTATTGTTAAAGACAATAACAAATACATTAACTATAGCCAATGTGTTCAAATATGAAACTTCATCCAAGCCTATTATATAGTCATCAATTATTATTATAAAATAATTATCTTATTGTGGATAAGAATTTAAATTTTTTCATGTGTTCTAATAGTGTGATTTTATCTTTTTAGAAAACCAATGAACATAGTTTGGTTTCATATTTATGATGAGTATTCATTTAGAGAATTTATTTTCACTATCTAAATAAGTATATTTAAGATATATAGAAACTAGTTATATTATTTAAGTGACATATATGATAAAATAAGTATCTCAAATTTGTTACTTGAGCTACAAAGATTGATTGAGACAAGAAGATGTCATAATGACAAGTTGCTAAGGATCTAGAACAAATTCTTAAGACCTAAATAGGATAGATCATAGGAAGAATTCCTAGATTGGTCACAATTGCGCGAGTGTGATATTTCAAAATTATGAAGCATACACAAATGATAAAAAGGGAGTTTGGAACAGAAAATGAGGATGATACAAGTAAATTCTTGGAGTGGTGGACGTAATAGTTTACTCGGTTGAAGGAATGAGTTACCTAAAATGAGCATAAGAGAAACTATGTAGTAGACGATTTCCCACTACGATCTACAATCATAAAAAGTGACGCATCCCTAACAAATGGTGTAGAATAAATAGATAGAAGAAAGCTATTGGCCATAAGAAAATAAAGTAATATATAAATAGATTATGTTAGAGTAATAAAGTGTTTTCTTATTAATTGAATCATATTGATTTAATTATTAAGTCACTTATTACCTCTTTCGACTTAAGCTAAACTTTAGGCATATAACAATTAATTTCCTTATTAATTATCATTATGAAACCTAGGGTTTTACCTTTTTAGGTTTTCTGATCTCCTTTTATAAGGATTGATCTCATAACACTTTGTAACCTTTTTTGACATTTTATTATTGATTACATTTTTTGTTTTTACGCATCAAGGATTTCTCCTCTCTCGTGGATCCATATGTTTAGGTCTCCAAAGTTGTTTTCTTCTTCTCTCTCTTTCTATGATAGGTGTTTGCATGCAGGTGTTCTTGGGAGTTGTGGGTTGTTTTTCATCAACTCTAATATGGTATCAGAGCTTCAGATCTGTTTGCCCATGTCTTCTTCTTGAGAGATTCGGTCATGTTCGTTACATCTGTAGTTTCAAAGAGGGTTTCCTATCATATCTTGGGGGGCCCTATTTTTTTGGTCACCTTGGAAAAAACCAGAGCTCACCATTGTGTTCAGAAAGCCCAAGACCCCTAGATACATATAAAATTTGTCAATTTTTGACAAAGTTGGAATCTATGGCAAATTTTGTTTTGCAACTTATCTTGGTATGGATCCTGAGGCACTTTGGGCCCAAATGGACCTCGCCATTGATCTCGCAATGCCCAAAAACCCCCAGATCCATAAAAGGCACGTCTAATTTGGACAACTTTGCATTTTGGGGCATATTTTTGGTACCAGACATCTTGACATGCTTCTCGAAAGCAAATTTGTATAGACTGGGGCACACTTCCCAAGGAAAAATTGTACCAATCTAGCATGGAAAATGAGGCAAAAATTTTATTATCTGGTATGCAAATTGAGATCAAAAAAATTGGCATGCAAATTAAGGCCAAAATTTGTACGACTTGGCACAGTTCTCGAGGTGCATGTGTGAATTTGAAAAAAACAATTTTTTTGGGTAGTGACAGGCATTTGGCCATCAAATCTAAGCATGCCAATTGATGATGTCAGCATGCATCATCATGATTTGTACCATTTTGGGCCCTCTAGACCACTCGGTGCTATTTTGCTCATAACTTGAGCATATGGTGTTGAAATTGGTTAAACGAGACATCGTCAAAAAGCTGGTTCCAAGCCCGATCCATTTTTTCTGGTATGGTTTTGCCATTTTTCCATTTTGATGTCATTTTTTTCTTTCAAGTCAAATGTTCTCTTTGATCTTTGTATTTCAGACCTCCTGCATTTTGGGATCCATTTCTCTTGCATCCGAGCTCTGTTTTCAAAAAATGAGATAATGTTGGAAAGATCTTTCTGACGTCACCCATACTTAGATCCTTCCAGACACCTTCTTTGGGCCCTCTAGTGTAGCTATTAGTTTTTTGTTCATATCTTGAGCATACAGTGTAAAAATTTGCAAATGAGATATCGTCGGAAAGCTGATTCTGAGCTCTTTCCAGATCTGGAGGTTATATTTTCTGGTTATATTTTTCTGATGGTGTTTTTCACTATCAAAGATAGATCTTCAGTTCTGCACTCTGGGAGCTCTATCTTGTGAATTGAAACTCCATTTTTGGAAAATGATATATCATTGGAAACCTTGTTCAGAGATATTTTCAATTCTATGAGTCATTTTTCCAGATTCTACTATAGGTTCATTTTATTTAGATTCTTCATTTTTTGCAATCTAGTCAATATCTTGGTTGTTATAGGTCCTCAGATCTCTTCCCTTTGTGAGATGGCTCATCTTAGGTTGTTCTTTTGTTTCAGTAGCCTTCACTCTTTTTTGAGTAGTGTATACTTCATTTTTTGTAGCATTCTTTTATGCACACACACTGAGATTAAGTTCCATTCTATTGCATGTATGAGATCTTGCACATCTTCGTGCTCTTTGTACTTGCACTCCATTATAAAGTGCCAGGGGGGTTTTGATGTTTGCCTTTGTTTTCCATCTTCTTTTGTCATGTGAGCATTCCTCCAATGACATTAGCCTCAGGTATCTTTATATGTGCTTTTACTCTCTCTGCACATTCGATGTTTCAAAATATTCTTCATCATGCAGTTCATATTAGATGATCTTTTCAGTGTACCTATCATTACTCCCTTGTCAGCAGTATGGGGGGGTTTCTATTGTTGGTTCTACTACTTCCTTGGTTTGATAGTGTGAGCTATGTATTCAGTATTTAATTCTATGTACTAGGTGGTTGTAGTGTCTAGGTACCTATGCATTCCAGTGAGATGGATCATTTACCATATGGACACTCTTTTCTTTCCTATTTTTGGATGCACTCTTCTAGCTTTGATTGATCAACTCTTCATACTTTTGGTGTTTATGGCATCTGTATCTTTGAGTTCAAGTGTTTGCCTTTATTTGCCTCCTAATTCGAGTAGTGTTATTTGAGGGCACTCATAGAGATTACAGTCTTCTCTACCTGGTCATATTTCTGTGGAGGATCTTTAGATTATCAGTTTCTTCTTGACAGAGTTTACAATTTCATGCTTTGATGATATTGTACATGTTCATTTTTGTTCCTATTTTCTGGAACATTCCTAGTTTTGGAGGCTTCTTTAGTCCTTCAGACTAGTCTTTGTCTCCTTTTGGAGTAGAGTTTTTCCCATGTGGTTTTCTCTATTTCTTCACTTTATAGAGACTCTCTTTTGTACTTGGGTACCTGATTAGGCCTTTTGTTGCTGGGACCCATTTGCTTTCAGTAGTTCTTTCTAGGTTTTTAGCTTCTCCCAAAGTATATCTTAAGGGGGGGTGTTACAGTAATAAAGTGTTTTCTTATTAATTGAATCATATTGATTTAATTATTAAGTCACTTATTACCTATTTCGACTTAAGCTAAACTTTAGTCATATAATAATTAATTGCCTTATTAATTATTATTATGCAACCTAGGGTTTTACCTTTTTAGGTTTTCAAATCTCCTTTTATAAGGATTGATCTCATAACACTTTGTAACCTTTTCTGACATTTTATTATTGATTGCAACTTTTTTTTTCTTGCACATTAAGGATTTCTCCTCTCTCATGGATCCATATGTTCAGGTCTCCATAGCTGTTTTCTTCTTCTCTCTATTTTTGTGACAGGTGTTTGCGTGCATGTGTTTTTGGGAGTTGTGGGTTGTTTTTCATCAAATCCAATAGATTATTTGAGGAATAAACACACAACGGTAGTGAATACTAAGGAAGGTGACAACACTAGCTGAATTTGATAATAAAATATGTGGTTTGACTTGTTTACCCACTAGCTATAAGTAGTAAATAATCAATTATAACCTAAAGTAAGAATTATTTTTGTGAAACTATAATATGAAGATTGAAACTGAAGACAATATGTATTAGGCATAAAGAAAGGATTTAAGCACACATGGATTACTATTATATAATATATTTTAAATTATATTATATCGACCATGTTAATTGTTATAGATCATATTATAATAAACATCTTAAATATCATACAGTTATTTAAATGACATCAAATATTAAAAAGCATGATTAAAATTTAAAAATACTTACAATTACGTGTATCTATTATCTTTGATATTTGTGAAATAAAAAATCACTTAATAAGATCAACATTTCAATACATATTTTGTATCAATATATACATTTGAATAGATTTTTTTGTATCAACATTTCAGTAGCATGTTGGTGAAGGGTGCTCCCCTTAATACCACAAACACATAACAGAAATAGAGAAACAACAACAATATGCAAGAATAGAAAATTGGCTTCTTATTATCTCCACAATTGTGGAATTACAAACTTTCAGAATTACAATATGCAAAGCCACATGGGCATTCCCTTACAATATTCTGTAGGACAAAGCCTCAAACTATTACCTAGATCTACTACCCAGAACTATTCTGAACTGCCTAAGACAATAATACAGCCTTCCTTATATAGCCAATTTTCACCGCCCGAGAAGGTTCCAGAAATTTAGCCCTAAGGGCCGACCAAACTTAGAATTATTTTATTTTTCAATTTATTACATCAAAGTCGGCTCAAAATAACTTTTGAAACCCGAACAAAAATTTTGAAGGAAAATTATTTTCCGCCATTTCAGGTGACCTGACTTCTGGAGACCATAAGTCATCATGAGTTGACTCGATCGGCTATTATAACCCCATTTCTAAAATGCCACGAAGCGCTCTATAGGCTTGATCGGCGCAAGCACCCGTCACTCAAATTTTTGACCTCATCCGGGGCCTCTAAAGCCTTCAAAACTGAGTTCAAAGTTTTTGTACCCTTCTGCCAATACTAAAAATCTTCAATATCTTCCAATATACACCTGATCTGGCAATGAAACTTTACTGGCAGACTTATATGACCAAACTGAACCTCCAAGAAAGAAATCAGATCATTCTGAGCACATACAAAAATTATCAAAAATAGTAACTTTCCATAAATAGCAGCTCTGCACAAAATAGCTGGTATTGAATATAAAAATAGAAATATTTTTTTTTGGGTGATGCAAGATTGCTCTTACACCTAGGATGCTCCTGCATCAGACACCCAGGGTAATTTGAGAAGTGACCCTGTCACGACTCAAGTGTGCAGAGGAAAACCAAGACGGCTAACCTCCTCCTTTGTCAGCCATGATGAATCTTCAACAGGTCATCCTTTCCACTTGACAAGATATTCTTCATATGTCCTGTTCCTTGTGCTTCTGCCAACACGACTGTCCAGTATATCTTCGATCTCCTTAGTGTCTGAACTAGTTGTTGGAATACTCCACTGTGCTGCTGTGATCTCATCTTCAACACCTCCTTCATGATACTCTGTCAGATCTGAAATGTTAAACACTGGTGAAATATTTAGCTCAGTAGGCAATTCTACCTCATATGTGTTTCCTGAATCATGTTTCTTCAGTATCCTACATGGTCCAAACTTCTTCATTTTCATCTTGTTATATGTACCAACTGGAAACCGCTCCTTCCACAAATGAACCATGACTTCATCACCAACCTGAAATTCCTTATACCTCCTTTTCTCATCTGCCTTAGCCTTATACTGTGCATTCATCTTGGTAATATGCTTCCTCACCTCCCCATGGATGTTCTTCAAGTGTTCTGCAAAATCCTCAGCTTCAACACTACTTATTTCTCCTTTATCTATCTTCCTCAATTCAGATGCATTTCTTGGACTACTTCCATATACAATCTGGAATGGTGATTTACCAGTGCTCCTGTTGACAGAATTATTGTATGCAAATTCCGCCTGTGGTAAAATCAAATCCGTTCCTGTTGGCTTATCTCCAACCAAACATCTCAGCAAATTTCTCAAACTCCTATTCACCACCTCTATCTGTCCATCAGTCTGTGGATGATGTGATGAATTGAACTTCAAATCTATCTTCAACTTCTTCCACAATGTACGCCAGAAATATCCAAGAAACTTAGTGTCCTGATCTGAAACTATGGTCTTTGGCAAACCATGAAGTCTCACTACTTCTCTGAAAAACAATTCTGCTACATGAACAACATCATTAGTCTTCTTGCAGGGAATGAAATGTGCCATCTTTGAAAATCTGTCAACCACCACAAAAATTGAACATGTCCCCGCTGAGTCCTTGGTAAACCAAGAACAAAGTCCATGCTAATATCCTCCCAAGGCTTCTTTGGTACGGGTAATGGTTGGTACAACCCTGTATTCTGCTTCACTCCTTTCACCATCTGACATACTCTGCAACTCTATACAAACTTCTTCACATCTTGCTGCAACTGTGGCCAATAATAATTCTCACTAACCAAACCAAGGGTTTTATCATGACCAAAATGTCCAGCCAATCCTCCGCTATGCTTCTCCTTGATGAGATTCTCCCTCATAGAACTTTGTGGAATGCACAACTGACTCCCTCTGAATAGCATATCATCCTGGATGATGAAATCTAACCATTTCATCTTGTCTAGAGTAACAGGTTCTATACAAGCTTTCCAAGCTTCACCAAAATCAGGATCCTCTGGATACAAATTTTTGAGTTCCTTGAACCCAACCACTTCAATCTGCATTTCTGTCAGTAATAATTGCCTTCTGCTAAGAGCATCTGCAACCCTATTAGACTTTCCACTCCTGTGTTTCAAAACAAATGTATAACTCTGCAAAAACTCAACCCATTTCAAATGTCTTTGATTCAATTTTCCTTGACTATTCAAATATTGCAAAGCTTGATGATCAGTATACAAAACAAACTCTTTAGGAAGCAGATAATGTCTCCACTTCTTTAATGCCTGAACTATAGCATAAAATTCCTGATCATAAACAGAATATTTCCTCTTGGCATCATTTAACTTCTCACTGAAATAAGCAACAGGTTTACCTTCTTGGCTCATAACAGCTCCTATTGCAGTACCACTAGCATCACAATCTACTTGAAACACCTTATTAAAATCTGGAAGTGCTAAAACAGGTTGTTCTGTAACTTTTTGTTTCAACAATTGAAAACTCTTTTCTGCCCCATTAGTCCACTTAAACTCTTTTCTATCCCCTCTCAGTGTTTCAATCAAGGGTCCACAAATACTGCTAAAATTTCTGATAAACTTTCTGTAAAAGCTAGCTAGACCATGAAAAGATCTTACCTCAGTAGCACTCTTTGGAGTAGGCCATTCAAGGATAGCCTGTACCTTCTTTGGGTCCATTTTTAGACCTTCTGCTGAAACTACAAACCTCAAATACACTAACTCTTTCTTCACAAAACTGCACTTCTTCAAATTAATCAACAATTTCTCTTCTCTCAACTTCTCAAATACCATACGAATATGCATCATATGCTCATCCAATGTCTTACTAAAGATCAAAATATCATCTAGGTAAACAATGACAAACTTACCTAGAAATTCTTTCAGAACCTCGTTCATGAGCCGCATGAAAGTGCTCGGTGCATTGGTTAGCCCAAAAGGCATGACTAACCACTCATATAGTCCTTCCTTTGTCTTGAAGGCAGTCTTCCATTCATCTCCTTCTCTGATCCAAATCTGATGATATCCACTCTTCAGATCTATCTTTGAGAAATACACAGCTCCACTCAAATAGTCCATAATATCATCCATTCATGGCAATGGAAACCTGTACTTGATTGTGATCTTGTTTACTGCCCTAGAATTTGTACACATCCTCCATTCTCCATTCTTCTTTGGTGCTAATACTGCTGGTACAACACATGGACTCAGACTTTCACGGATCAATCCTTTTTGTAACAGTTCATGTACTTGTCTGTTCAACTCCTCAGTTTCTGCAGGTGTCATTCTATGTGCTGCCTTATTCGGCAAACTCACTCCTGGGATCAAGTCCATCTAATGACTGATCTTCCTGACTAGTGGTAATCCATCAGGTACATTATCGGATACAATATCCTGAAACTCATTCAACAAATCTACAACTTCTACAGGAACATCTTCTACTTCCTCTTTAGCAGCTTTTGGAATTAAAACAAACCATACATGCTCATGCCTCATACCATCTAAGAAATTTCTTCCATCAACAAAAGTTATCCTTGCATTACCACATACCTTTTCTTCAGTCTCCTTCAATGGTTTTAGCTTATGTCACACTCCATCCTTTTTCAGGGAATAGGTATTCGCACGACCATCATGTACAACACATCTGTCAAACTGCCATGGTCTACCCAACAACATATGACATGCATCCATAGAGATGATATCACACAATACATCATCTTGGTATCCACCAATCTTGAACTTCACCAGGCATTGTTCATTGACCATGACCTTGTGGTCATCCTGTACCCAGGAAATCCGATATGGATGTGGGTGTTTCTGTCTCTTGAGCTTCAAATTTTCCACCATCTCTTCTGACAGCAAATTTTTAGTGCTTCCACTATCAATAATCACATCACAACATTTACCTTCACACTTGCACCTGGTGTGAAATAGGCTCCTCCTTTGCTCAGGTTCATTCTCACCACTCAACATGACTCTTCTGTTAATCAACATTTCTCCTCTTTCAGCATCTTCAAAATTTGATGATCTGGCATCTTCATCTACATGTGCAACTCTGGCATGGCCTTCATTTCTCCTGTCTGTTCTGCCTTGGTGCTGAGGACATTCAAATGCCCTATGACCTTCTTCTCCACAGTGAAAACATGTCCCACAAAAGCCACCTCTTCCAGATCCTTGTCCTCTTCCTCTTCCTCTCTGATCTCTATTATTCTGATCCTAGAAGTGATTGGAATTATTTTCTCACTGATTCTGACTGCCACTGGCCTCATCCTTCTTTTTCAGATCTTCATTTCGGCCACCATATGACCGTCCACCAGATCGTCCACCACAACCTCTTCCATTTTGTCTGCTCTCAAACTTCTTGTTCAGCTTTTCCTCTACTTTTATGGCAAACGGGTATGCCTCTTCAATACTGTTCATTCGAACTAGATTCAGCTCCTCCTGAATGCTTGGCCTTAACCCATTAAGGTATCGGGCAACTTTCTCCTTATCAGCTTCTGCATGGCCTGTTCTGATGAGAAGTCGATAGAACTCCTCTGTATACTCCTGAACAGATCTTCCTGCTTGCTTCAAACTCTGCATTTTCTTCAGTAGGTCAAGTTCATAATCAATAGGAATGAACTGTAACTTCAATTTATCCACCATCTGATCCCATCTCATGATTTTCTCCTTTCCGCTTCTATTTCGCTCCAACTGAATCTCTTGCCACCATATCTTCGCATGACCTTTCAGTCTGGCCTTCACCAATTTGACCCTATCAGGATCCTCAACATCTTCATACTCAAAATATTCCTCACATTCATTGATCCAGTCGATCAATTCTTCTGGGTTAAGATTTCTAAAAAATGTAGGAACCTTAATCTTAGGTCTTTTCCCAAACTTAGAAATGGCCCGAAAAAGTCTTTCTTCCACCTGGTTCACAATTTTGACTTCTCCTTCTTGATATTCTTCTTTAGCTTCATCCTCGCTTTCATCTCTGACATTAAGATTCATTCCTCTACGAATCTCTTCTTGCAATGCTTGCACTTGTCTCTGCAGTTCCCTAACCTCAAGTGTTACAACACCAGCTCTTCCGCCACGTTCCCTTCATGGAGGCATTTTTGCGATGCGCGCTGAAACCCTAACCATGGTCCTGGTACAAACTACCTCATAGTCGGTGATCTATTTACACACTCAGGAACTCCTGCTCTGATACCACTTGGTGAAGGGTGCTCCCCTTAATACCACAAACACATAACAGAAATAGAGAAACAACAACAATATGCAAGAACAAAAAATTGGCTTCTTATTATCTCCACAATTGTGGAATTACAAACTTTCAGAATTACAATATGCAAAGCCACATGGGCATTCCCTTACAATATTCTGTAGGACAAAGCCTCGAACTATTACCCAGATCTACTACCCAAAACTATTCTGAAATGCCTAAGACAATAATACAACTTTCCTTATATAGGTAATTTCCACCGCCCGAGAAGGTTCCAGAAATTTAGCCCTAAGGGCTGACCAAATTTAGAATTATTTTATTTTTCAATTTATTACATCAAAGTTGGCTGAAAATAACTTTTGAAATCTGAACAAAAATTTTGAAGGAAAATTATTTTCCACCATTTCAGGTGACCCGACTTTCGGAGACCATAAGTCATCACTAGTTGACCCGATCGGCTATTATAACCCCATTTTGAAAATGCCACGAAGCGCTCTACAGGCTTGATTGGCGCAAGCATTTGTCTCCAAATTTTTGACCTCATTCGGGGCCTCTAAAGCCTTCAAAACTATGTTCAAAGTTTCTGTACCCTACTGCCAATACCGAAAATCTTCAATATCTTCCAATATACACCTAATTTGGCAATGAAACTTTACTGGCAGACTTATATGACCAAAATGAACCTCCAAGAAAGAAATCAGATCATTTTGAGCACATACAAAAATTACCAAAAATAGTAACTTTCCATAAATAGCAGCTCTGCATAAAATAGCTCTTATTGAATATAAAAATAAATTTTTTTTTTTTTTGGGTGATGCAAGATTGCTCTTACACCCAAGATGCTCCTGCATCACATGTCCTCACTGGTTTTTATTGTAGCCTTCATTTTGGCTGCAATAATGCCATCATATGCCAATCCTCGACCATAGGCATACTACTTCAAGTCTCCTCCTCCACCGGTCCACCTGCCATCACTGATTCCCAAGCCTCCAGTTGTGAAGCCACATTCTCCTCTAAAACTTGTATCTCCTCCCCATTACATTCACAAATCTCCACCTCCACCTGTCCATGAGATTTCTCCTCCCAAGCCAACTCCAACATTTCCTCCTACTCACGATGACAAGCCTACACTAGTTCACAGTCCACCTAAGCCATATCACAAGTCTCCTCCTCCACTAGTTTATACTCCCCCCAAAACATCTCCTCCCCTGTCATTACTCCCTTGTCAGCAGTATGGGGGGTTTCTACTATTGGTTGTACTGCTTCCTTGGTTTGATAGTGTGAGCTATGTATTCAGTATTTGATTCTATGTACTAAGCGGTTGCAGTGTCTAGGTACCTATGCATTCCGGTGAGATGGATCATTTACCATATGGACACTCTTTTCTTTCCTATTTTCGGATGCACTCTTCCATATTTGATTGATCAACTCTTCATTCTTTTGGTGTTTATGCCATCTGTATCTTCGAGTTCAAGTGTTTGCCTTTATTTGCCTCCTTATTCGAGTAGTGTTATTTGAGGGCACTCATAGAGATTACAGTCTTCTCTACCTAGTCATATTTATGTGGAGGATCTTCAGATCATTAGTTTCTTCTTGACAGAGTTTTCAATTTCATGCTTCGATGATATTGTAATGTTCATCTTTGTTCCTATTTTCTAGAACATTCTTAGTTTTGCAGTGTCAGGTACCTATGCATTCTGGTGAGATGGATCATTTACCATATGGACACTCTTTTCTTTCCTATTTTTGGATGCACTCTTCTAGCTTTGATTGATCAACTCTTCATACTTTTGGTGTTTAGGGCATCTGTATCTTTGAGTTCAAGTGTTTGCCTTTATTTGCCTCCTAATTCGAGTAGTGTTATTTGAGGGCACTCATAGAGATTACAGTCTTCTCTACCTGGTCATATTTCTGTGGAGGATCTTTAGATCATCAGTTTCTTCTTGACAGAGTTTACAATTTCATGCTTTGATGATATTGTACATGTTCATTTTTGTTCCTATTTTCTGGAACATTCCTAGTTTTGGAGGCTTCTTCAGTCCTTCAAACTAGTCTTTGTCTCTTTTTGGAGTAGAGTTTTTCCCATGTGGTTTTCTCTATTTCTTTACTTTATAGAGACTCTCTTTTGTACTTGGGTACCTGATCAGGCCTTTTGTTGCTGAGACCCATTTTCTTTCAGTATTTTTTTCTAGGTTTTGAGCTTGTCCCAAAGTTTATTTTAAGGGGCGGTGTTAGAGTAATAAAGTGTTTGCTTATTAATTGAATCATATTGATTTAATTATTAAGTTGTGGGTTGTCTTTCATCAAATCTAATATATTATTTGAGGAATAAACACACAACAGTAGTGAAGACTAAGGAAGGTGACAACACTAGCTGAATTCCATAATAAAACATGTGGTTTCACTTGTTTACCCACTAGCTATAAGTAGTAAATAATCAATTAAAACCTAAAGTAAGAATGATTTTTGTGAAACTATAATATGAAGATTGGAACTGAAGAGAATATGTATTAGGCATAAAGAAAGGATTTAAGCATGCATGGATTACTATTATATAATATATTTTAAATCATATTATATCGACCATCTTAATTGTTATAGATCATATTATAATAAACATCTTAAATATCATATAGTTATTTAAATGACATCAAATATTAAAAGGCATGATTAAAATTTAAAAATACTTAAAATTACATGTGTCTATTATTTTTTAAATTTGTGAAATAAAAAATCACTTAATAAGATCAACATTTCAATACATTTTTTGCATCAATATATACATTTCAATACATTTTTTTGCATCAACATTTCAGTAGCATGTCCTTGTTGGTTTTTATTGCAGCCTTCATTTTGGATGTAGTAATGCCATCATATGCCAATCCTCCTCCATAGGCATCATACTACAAGTCTCCTCCTCCACCGGTCCACCTGCCATCACCGGTTCCCAAGCCTCCAGTTGTGAAGCCACATCCTCCTCCAAAACCTGTATCTCCTCCCCATTACATTCACAAATCTCCACCTCCACCTATCCATGAGATTTCTCCTCACAAGCCAACTCCAACATTTCCTCCTCCTCACCATGACAAGCCTACACCAGTCCACACTCCACCTAAGCCATATCACAAGTCTCCTCCTCCACCAGTTTATACTCCCCCCAAAACATCTCCTCCCCCTCACCATGAGAAACCACCAAAGGCACCAGTGTCTTCTCCATATGAACACAAATCCCCACCTCCTCCAAAGGTGGAAGTGAAGCCACCTCACCACCCTCCTCCTGTGGTAACTCCTTCCCCACCCATTCACCCACCTCCACATTCTAAATCACCAGTCTACCCACCACCTACCCATCACTACTCTCACAAGTCCCCCCCTCCTCCATACTAATTCATCTTTCAAATAGCCAATAAGGTATCCAATTCATTGGATATTTGTGTTCTTTGTTGTATTTCAATTACCAATAATGGTTAAGACTATCTTTTATACATACCAGTTGTCTTACTCAGTGTTTTCTCACTGGAGGATGTTAGCTTGCTATTTAGAAGTTTGAAGAATTGAAGAGGCACTAGATATAATACAATAATGTATTCAACTTTAGTCTGTTTAAGGAAAAATCTTATCGAACTATGTAACTACATCTTCATATCGATCTCGATTGTATGCATTATATGTACTATATATTCTATATAATAAATCATGCTTGTTAGGCCAATTTTCTGCCATAGCGAAAATCTTTGAAAATGGCCTTCTCCCTGCAGAGAGTGTTCTTCATTGCCTCCTGCCTCTTGTTCTTTATTGTTTTCACCAATTTTTGGTCAAATCTGGATCTCCTAATTCGCCAAATCCTGAAAGATATTCAAATTCTAAGTTCTGCGAGAAAATTCATTAAAGTCTGCCACAGTGTCAAAAACCCATAGTGTTTTCAAAAGGTCCATGATGTTTTCGACCTGTGTGTTGTTTTTGACCCTGTGCTTCCTGTTTGGTTCGCTTATCTTTTGGCACCAGAAATCCATGTTGTTTTCAGCTCCCTTGTTTGCCTTTTGGTCTCTCAGAAATCCCTATGTGTTTTTGACACCGCACTTCTGCCCTGATTGATGGTGTTTTTCTCTAGCTGCATATGTCCGACTTGGTGGTGGGTCCAGCTTCTTCCCTATTGGCTGTCGCATGGCTACATGTCAGACTTTTCTGACATGCACTCATGCGACCGCTTGCCACATGGCCGTGTGGGTCCCAATCCTGTGCAGCTACCTGGCGGTTTAATTCTCTAACAGCGCAAGTGCAGTGTTGTGGGGTCAGTGATCAAAGATCTACGGTCAGCGTATGATCACATAGAATATTCCATGCCCATGCGATCATGCGCCCACCATCCGATTTGGTGCCGACAGTTTGTTTGCTTTGGGCCCGCTGGCGGATGTGGTGATTGTAATACCCCAAAAATGGGCTATAAGTTCATTAATCTCATACATCTTCAATTCAAATGAAATCAACATCAAAGTCCTAATCTAAGGTACATCTAAACATCATCGAATCATAATTGATTATCTTAAATTCTGCATCGGGGAATATTCTTAGTAATATTCCTAATCATCATAATTATCTTTAATTTTATAATTATTTGGCAATAAATCACATTTATCCTAAAGTTTGATTAATTGAATATTTTCATATTTAATTAATTAGATTTAATATCTTGCCACTTAATTGTGTAATTAAATTTAATTCTATCTATTATTAATTGTATTATTTAATTTTGACAATAAATCTAAATATCCTATGAATAACTGATTAATTTTTTATTTAATTAATTAAAGCAAGTTGTCATTATTTAATAATATAGTTTTTAATAAAAATTTGATTAAATAATTGATTAACCCATAAATCAATTGTTTTATTTTTAAAAGCAGTTAAGTTGGAAATAAATCACTTTATTATTAAATTAATTCATAAATAAAACATGCACAATCATAAAAACAGACAACTATCAATTATCAATTAAAGCTAAACTCTATTTTGAGTTAAAACTTAGCTTTTGCATGTTTTTGTGAGTTAATTATCCTTTATTTAAAAATAACTCAAAAATCAACCTGAGTTATTTGAGTGATTTATGGCTTTTTCTCATGCACCTCCAAAGCCCTAGATTTCTATAAAAATAAGGCTCAGCTCTTCATAATTCATCTCTCAATCATCTCTCAATCATCTCTCAAATTTGCATCCACAGAATCTCGCAAATTGTAAACTTACTCTATAGGAATCATAGCATATCAGATTTGGAGAATTTGCACAATTAGAGCTTGAAAGAATCAACTTGCGAATTCAAAGCTTTGTGAGATCAATTTCAATTGCATATTTTTCGTATCATAGCATAGAATTTCATAGCTTTGCATATCATTGTTAGATAGATCAATTCATAGCATATCAATTTCATCTAGCATAGATTCATATCGGTTTTTATCATTCTTATTGCATAGAAAATATCAAAAATATAGATTAATTGCATTCAATTTCATATCCATCTTTTGCATTCAAATACTTCATTTAGGTGTCGTCTAGGTCACTGATCTCGATTACAATCTGAGAACATCAATCTCGCACCTATTAGAAGGCAGTAAATCACTTGGTTAGATAGCTTTCAATTTTGCACGATTTTGATTATCACTAACCTCTAATGTTTTACTGAAGTGTTGTGTCTACAAATCAAGTACAATTTTCACACACACAGTGATGTGGCAGCTTTTAGTTGGATATCGCATGATCACATAGCCCATTCTTTGGCTATGCAATCATGCGATCGGCTGACATGTGTCCTTGGCAGTGTGGTGGCAGTTGCGGTACCCCTTGCGGTTTCCGTGGCGGTTGCGGTGGCAGTTTTCTTTTGGCTGGTGGTAACGGTGGCGGTTAGTGTTTGTGGGCTGGTGCATGTTCTCATAGCCCATTTTCGGGTTATGTGATCATGCGACAAGGTGCCACGTGTCCCTATGGGCCCGTCTGTGGCTATTTGGTGGGCTCGGTGGAGGGTGCTGTCGTGGCAGTTTCTTGTTGGACCGTGCTGGCGGGTGGTGGATTTGGAACGTGGGCCCAGGCTTGGGTATCTTGGTGGTTGTAGCATGTAGTGGTGTGACATGTGGCGTCGAGTGGGCCCAGGTGGCGTCTTGGTTTTGGCAGTCCGGACAAAAAGATGGTGGTGCCGATAAAGTGTGGTCTTCTCATGCATTCGCAAGAAGATTTGGCAGTTTTCTAGTTTGTCTAGCGACTTGGCAAACAACGATCGCGGAGTCACTAGATTTTTAGAAAAAGGTGCAAATCATTTCACAAACTAGCGAAGGTTCTTTGGTCGCCAGTTCGCTAGATATGTGGGATCCATGTTTGCGGTGACCGAGCGAGTGGTGGTGTGACACATGGCAGGTGGGCCTAGGTCTGAGGCTTGGAAGATTGTTTGCAGGGCCGAGGCATAGTGTTAGCCGGTTGTCACATGTTTGCATAACCCGTTTCTGGGTTATGCGATCATGCGACCAAACATATATTGTAGCCTGATTCTTGTGGCGGTAAGGTTCATGACTGTGAGGTTGCACGACTAAGGGCGAATAGGTTGAAGAACATAAAGCCCGCGAAGTGCTTGTGGCCATTGTTGTTTCAAATTTGAATGTGTATGAATTTCTAGCGACAGAGGGTACCATATTTTTATGGAATTGAATTCAGAAAAGACCCTGTTTGGTGAGAAGCGTTTGTAGTGTGGTCCTGAGTGCTTGGAGGTTGTTTGCAGAGGGATTTGTACCATGAGGGGTGATTGAAATCTTTGCTCGAGGTGTGTTTGTAGGTGGCCGTTTGTACTAGTTTCATGGCAGTTCCTAGTTTTTTGTCCTAATGTAAATGTGCTCATAACTGTAGAATCTGTTTGGAATTTCTTTCTCTAGGTTGCTTGGTTTCCTATCCCTTGCAGTAATTTCTAATGTAATTTTGATTGGTGTGCCCTAGCTATCTGTAGGTTGTTGAAACTTGTCATGGGTTTCCAAGGCAGCTAGTGGTATAAAATGTTGAATTTTTGTCTTTGTCTGGGTTCCTCTCTTCCACTGTTGTGGGGACTGGTTCCGTGAATGTTCTTCCTGCCATGTATTTCCCTTCTTCTCTGCATACAGAGTGTTCTCTCCGTCCCTTTCTGGCTATGGGAATATAATGAAATTGTAATAGGTGTTTTATGTCTCAGATTTCAATATATTTGTTCTACTTCCAGATTGTCTCCATTTAAATTTTGAATCATTAATCATACATCAAGGGTGTTTGATTTGTCTGTTTTCATTGCCTAAGTGTTTGCAAGTGGAGTTGTCTTCGCAGGGATAACTGGTTCAGAGTTAGTGTTCAGATATGTATGGGCTGGGGTATCAAAGATGCATCATGCCTGTCTTCCAGTGGATGCTGGTTAATGTATTGCCTTTTCCTAGGTCTTTTCTTTGGATAGGTGATAGCATATCTGGGTGCACAGGTGGTTTGGTAATGTATGATTTGGTTAGGGTAAGTGTGTTGTCATCTTGTTTCATAGCCCTATTGCAGTAAGGTATTTGACTCTGCTACCCATTGGATAAGGCACTGGTCTATGAGAGACTTGGGGTACTTCAAGAGTCGCTTCAGCCCAGCATTAATCATTGAAATTGAAATCCGTTCCCTTCATGTTGGTAGTAGTAGTAGGAGGTCTCTTTCTAGTTTTCAGACTCATTGCATGCATATCAGGTTATTGCATGAGGTCATGGTTCATTGGCGCACAGGATACCTACAGGGGTCTGAGAACTATTCCACAGTAATGCATCTGCAGGCCTTTTGTTCATCAACTCAGGAAGAGTCATTAGTGTGCAGATGAGGCAATACCCACCTGAGTGAATGTAGAGCTCGAAGCAGAAGGAGGATGTTCTTTATCCTCACTAATTGGCACTTTTTCCCTTGTCAGACTTTGGAGCGAAGACTAACCAGTTTGTCAATCATAGTGTAAACCTGGCACCGTGTGGGAACAAGTTTAAAAGCCAACAATGCTAATGTTTAATTTTATGATGAAGTATCCTAGTGTTGATTTTAAATTAATTGCGACTTTGTGTTTTCTTTTATATTAATTACTAATGCTCTAAGGTACAAAAAATAGTTTATATGCGTATATGGAAATAAAATCCCATTTGCATAAATACTTATTAAGTAAATGATTGTATTGATAAGCATTCAATGATTTTAAATTAGTCGATTTGGATAATTTAGTAACTAATAAAGTGCAAATTAAATGAAATTGATAGGTGGACTCAATACTTCTTAAATTCATATGAAGGAGATAATATATACTAAATTTCAATATATAATGATTATTAGTATTAGTTTTTATATAATCATTATTTTGTTGATTGATTCAAAAGATTTGTTTATTTACTAAAATTATGTGCAAATGGTTCTTTTCTTTTATATTGAATGAATGTAAGAAATTACATAAATTTAGGTAATTAGAAGGCCGATATAGAAATAAAAATAAAATTTCTTGACTTTCATCGTGCTAATGTGCACTACCTTTTATGAATGCAAAATGTTTATATGAAATAGTCTATGGCATGTTACATGCCAATTTAAAGTGTTGTTGGAGTTATCAGTCAAAATATAAAATTTATAAATAGCAATGTTTGAATCACACCTTAATATTCCATTAAAATTATTATTTCTTCCTATCTACTTATATTCTCTTTATTCTTTGTCCATTCACTATTAATATTTATTATTAGCCACCAATGTGTCCCTTAAGTATATGCATTCTGCTCTTTTCCTCATGTAATGCTCCAAGTCACACACCTAGGACATTACTCAATAGAACAACTAATTCTTACATTTCTCCTATCTCCCTTATTCATATTTTCTCATTACTTTTCCACAAATATGGTTAAGAAAAAATAATACAATCACAATTACCTCATTGCAAGGCATAGTGAAGGAGAATAATTTTATTGGATGGATATTTTCTTATTTAAAGACTCTCTAGTTAGGCTTCCTACCAACACGAAGGATCTCAAGAAATGTTCCATGATTTATATGAATCATCTAAATGATCATAGCAATATGAGGAAGAGTAAGAGAAGAGGTGCAAAATGAAAAGGAAATCGAGAAGAATGTATGTCGGGAAAAAGGGCAATGAAGGAACTAATGTGCACAAGAGGAATGGAAGATTATTTAACTTACTAATGGATAAGTGGAATGTTTGTATAAGCCTCCAAAATATGAAATGTAATTATTCTACTATGTCATTTTATCTTTTTTTTTTCTATGCAATATTTCTATTTATCACTACACACTAGTAGATTTGAGGTCAAATTTTGACCAAATTTATCAACCAAAGTGGAAATGGTCTTAAAATTTTCTTTTTTTTTCCTTTTATCCCCGTGTTGGTCAAAATTTTGACCAATACGGGGATAAAATGTAAAAAAAAAGAAGAAAGATGCATTTCATTTTTACTTTACCCCTTTCTTTTTCGGTGCGGCTGACAGCGGGCGGGAGCAGGTGAGAAGGCAGGGACAACTGTGTATGAATTTTTTGTCTCTAATTCTATTTTTTTTCTAAATTGTTATATGGTTTTACTGTCCCCGCAAAGTGTTAAGAAAGATGCAATAAATCTTCACATCTTTGTGTTGGTCTGGCGACAGTAACCAGTGTGGAACATTGTGTTGCTATCGAGTTTCTTTGTAATGAAATTTGTTAGACTATGACAGAACTTTAATAAGCATTATCAAAGTTTCAATAAAATATGTTAGGGCATAGTTTATTGGTTTTATGAAACTATGGAATCTGCGTTGAATAAAACTGTGATGTTATCCAGTTTGTATTATAAGAGGTTTTGAACTGTTATAACTACATAGAATCATTTTAGACTTCACAGCTTGCAAGAATCGGTATATCGGGTTTGATTATATGTTAAATCCTTGACTTGCGGTTCCCCAAATGGTTATCAATACCTTTGGATGGAGAGCAAGCCAAGGATAGATGTAAACAATGAAACATTAAGCACAGAAAATGGGAAGCAATTGGCTGCTTCTAGAACCGATGCCCGAACTAGTGCATAAAAGGTGTAATCAAATCGGTGCCTAATCGGCACACATTATGTGAACAGTTCACAAATTGTGCCCTAAATAAACAATAAACAAGAAAACAAACGGTGAGTCAATTAGATGAACATATTTTTGGATACCCTAGACTGTAAAAGGGGTGAATACAACCCAGTGGTAAACGGGTGTTTAATACCAGTCGAATTTGATTGCACAGTCTCAAAGGAATGTTAGATATTAATAGTAAAGACAATCTATCGAATCCAGATTGAGGATACTCTGAATTTGTGAAGAATCATCTACTGTGAAAGAATGTTTAAAGTGGGGAAGTTCGATAGCCAAAAGTCAAGCTAGGCTTACAAAATCTTTTACCGATTGCAACCACTCATCAAACCACTGCTAAAACTTCCAAATGGAACCGAGTTTAAATTGATCAAATAGACTCGAAGATTCCCTGTAGAAGTTTGTAGTGATAGTTAGTGGTTAAAGAGGTAAAGTCACAAGCCTTATCAATACCTGTAGAAGAACACATTGTGCCTGCTCTGTTCACATTGCAGAAACAGAGAAAATAAGAAGAATCAAATACAAATCTTCAAGTTAAAGTTGTGATCAGCTGTAACACAGAGAGTTATGTTCAAAAGAGTGAATATACATATATTGTAAACACAGAAGTTATATTTTCCTGTGGTAAGAAACAGAACCGGAAAACATCATAAGCTAAGTTTGGTAGATTGTGTAAAGAAATTATAGTCATCGATTGGCAGTCTGAAATTTATATTTTCTGTTACCAAATTGAGGGATTTGGAATTATCAGTTGAATTTGTGACTGTGCTTGGAGTCATTAATCATGTGAACCTATAATAGAATGTGGGAATCTATTCAAACTTTAGCTGTCTAAAGCTTGGCATCAAACTGTTATGATTTCAAGAATAGGTTACACATTTGGTGTTATTTTCTTTTATTAGAATCAACAAATTAAAAGTGACACTCACTATAAGGACAGTCACAAATGAGGACATCTCACAGTGACTATCCCTTGTGTAATTGCCACTTGAATGCATTGCTATTGAACCACATTAATGCTTTTTTCCTTCAACAAATGAGGATAGTCACTATAAAGACAACATGATAATGTACACTCACTGTAAGGATAGTCACAAATGAGGACATCTCATAGTGACTATCCCTTGTGTAATTTCCACTTGAATGTATTGCTATTCAACCACATTAATGCTTTTCTTCTTCAACAAATGAGGATAGTCACTCTAAAGACAACATGATAATGTACACTCACTGTAAGTGTACATTATCATGTTGTCATGATAATGTACACTCACTATAAGTGTACATTATCATGTTGTCTTTATAGTGACAGTCCTCATTGAAGTGGCAATTACACAAGGGATAGTCACTGTGAGAACTTCTCATTTTGTGAAATTACACAAGGGATAGTCACTGTGAGATGTCCTCATTTGTGACAAGGACAATCACACATGAGGACATCTCATAGTGATTCTCCCTTGTGTAATTGCCACTTGATCGAATGTATTGCTATTGAGCCACATTAATGTTTTTCTTCTTCAACAAATGATGACAGTCACTCTAAAGACAACATGATAATGTACACTCACTATAAGGATAGTCACAAATGAGGACATCTCACAGTGACTATCCCTTGTGTAATTGCCACTTGAATGCATTGCTATTGAACCACATTAATGCTTTTTTCCTTCAACAAATGAGGATAGTCACTGTAAAGACAACATGATAATGTACACTCACTATAAGGACAGTCACAAATGAGGACATCTCACAGTGACTGTCCCTTGTGTAATTTGCACTTGAATGCATTTCTATTGAACCACATTAATGCTTTTTTCCCTCAACAAATGAGGACAGTCACTGTAAAGACAACATGATAATGTACACTCACTGTAAGGACAATCACAAATGAGGACATCTCACAGTGACTGTCCCTTGTGTAATTGCCACTTGAATGTATTGCTATTCAGCCACATTAATGCTTTTCTTCTTCAACAAATGAGGATAGTCACTCTAAAGACAACATGATAATGTACACTCACTGTAAGTGTACATTATCATGTTGTCTTTATAGTGACTGTCCTCATTCAAGTGGCAATTACACAAGGGACAGTCACTGTGAGAACTTCTCATTTTGTGAAATTACACAAGGTCACAAAAATTACAAAACAAAAATAATATTACAGTTCACAAAAATAATTTTGTGAACTTCTAATATTATGACACATGAGGACAGTCACTGTGAAGACAACATGATAATGTACACTCACTATAAGATCGATGTTGATGCAGAGTGGCAACAAAAGGTGATGGAATTCAATCAAATGCTTGTTTAAACCCACAAACTCCTATTAGGCTTCAAAGCCACTCAAAGACAAAATAGTCACAAAACCTTAGATCTGGATTCCAAACTTTCAAAGATGGTGTTAGATGTGTTAAGAAAGAGGATTCAACAGGTTTCAAGAAGTTTCAACACTTCAAACAATTCTTAGCAAGCAATTTTCTCAAAACTGTCAAATAGGCCTAATTGCCCCTTTTCTAGTCCTCCAGCAGCGTTATAACCCAAATAACTCAAAATTTATCCAAATGAACCTGAAAAAAAATTAGCATTCCAGATACCCTTTTGGGAGAACTATAACATACTAAAAAACCAGTATCAACTTCTTTGGAAAATGTGCCCCAAAACCTTGACTGTCACTATTTTTCAAGAGGAATTAGTGATGTTTTACAAAGCAAGTGTGCTAAAAACATATCCAAAAGCCACCAAATTCATAGGACATTCCTATTTTGTGTCCAATTAGATGATTCAACAACCCATTTCACTTTATGATTTCATTTGCTTCCAAAACCCCAAATTTGCCCTTAAAACCCTCTATAACCTAGGGTATCACCAATCTAACACTTCCACTCACTTCCAGGTCATAAAATTCATGGTTCACCATGAGTTCAAAATATTATTGAATAATATCAAATAATATTTATACCTTGTTAAGCCAGATGTCTGGCTGCTACACATATGGCATGTATTTGGGTACCCAAACTTGTCCAAACAGCCATCAACTTTGCATTTCTTTCACATTCTCCTGCAAAACTTCACTTTTCTAGTTTATTCATGGTTAGATAGACTTGTTAGTGCTTCTAGGGTCCATCCTAAGGATCATATGTACAAAGATAGGATGGTACCCCCATTTACCATTGAAGAATCAAAGCAAACTTTTAGTTTCAGCGTTACAACAACAAATAAACTTGCAATAAACACTCAAAATAATATGAAAGTGACTCAATAACCCTTAAATGTATCTTACCAACATAAATGAATGATTATCACATCCAATACACTTAAATCTTGCAAGAAAATCTCAGATTTTCATTAAATTATGCCATGTCCGTACAAATCATGTACTTTGCCGTACATAACAATGCCTTCTCCCCTTTCATCAGGTTAACACAACTTATATAGGTGTACATACACCTTTCTAACTGATCAAGTTGGTTAGAAATGTTTTATTTAACAAACAAATACTAAATCCTAAGTTTCCCTCCAAAATGCCTACATGACCGTTTATATTCAAATTCAAATTTATAAACTATGCATTCTATAACTTTTATGACATTCTAACCTATGTTATTGACTCAAAATGATCTCAAGACCTTATTGAATATGACAAAATATAAAAGCACCCTCTAGGACACCCTTATGGCTCATTAGGCCATTTTACATCAAGTTGCCCATAGGCTTTATCAAGAATTTTATGACTCTTGACTGGCAAAGTACATTGTTCATTACAATATGCCATTATTGGCCTTAAAATATCCCAGTTGACATTTAGGAATGCCTTTGATCTTCTGGTTCCATCTTGTTCCAAGGTGTTCCTAGTTGACTTGATAGGTGCCCCTGCACCAGATGTCCTCATTTGTGACTGTCCTTAAAGTGAGTGTACATTATCATGTTGTCTTTAGAGTGACTGTCCTCATTTGTGACTGTCCTTACAGTGAGTGTACATTATCATGTTGTCTTTAGAGTGACTGTCCTCATTTGTGATTGTCCTTACAGTGAGTGTACATTATCGTGTTGTCTTTATAGTGACTGTCCTCATTTGTGACTATCCTTACAGTGAGTGTACATTATCATGTTGTCTTTAGAGAGACTGTCCTCATTTCACTGGGCATGATGAGAAAGGCAGATATACCTATCAAATAATAGAGGCAAGAATCTTTGATTACAGACATATTTATAAGAACCTTGCTTAGTATTTGTTAGCATATGTGCAATGACTATATTTATGATCTTTGCAGGCATATCAATGTCCTCATTTGAAGAGCTAGCACAAAGTATATGTGTGAAAATTTATTTCTAATTATTAATATATTGATGGAGTTGACTAGAGCTCTATTACAAATGAAAGATAAAATATTAAATTATTTAATTAGTTTCAAGTTGAAAATATTGTAACAATTAATGTATCTATGAATTGATGGAAGGATTCATGTGTTTGCATCCATTTATCCTGCTTAGTCTAGTGGAGTAGTCACTTACTCCCTACTTAGAAATTTCCAAATTGTGGGGTGAGAATGCTAAAGTCCTCATTTTCATTTAAATGAGAAAATAAAAATGGAGATGATGTAGGTTTTTCTTCTCTTTTTTTTTACCTTCTTGGTCTTTGGATTTAAAAAGAAGAGAGGCATGAGGAACCAAAAAATCAGCAAGATACTTATCCAAAAAAGCTAAGAGTAAATTGTCCCATATTTGAAAAAAAATTATAATTTGTATTTGGTTATTATTTGGGATATGTGATGTTTTATAGATTTGAGATTAAAAGATCTATTATTTTTTTTAACATTTGACAAATAGATTGCATACTCGATATGCTTCAATATTTTGCATCCATCTTTGCATAGGTATACGACAAAGATAAAATCTTTGAAGACATTCATTTTCAATATTTCTAATTATTATGACTATATGTCAACATCCACTAAAATAGGTATGTTTATTTATATCACATTTTTATCGTGCACACATTTACATGTGTAGTTAGCTTTAAACAACTCCTCCAAAAGTATTTAATATATATCTAGGCTCAAAGTGCTTCTAATTTTTATACTTGAGTTTTTTGTGTGAATTTTTTGTAGGAGATATTTTGTAGTGATTGCAGAAGATGGAAACATACAAGATGTTAGAAGCTTGTTAGTGATTGTTTATTATGTTTCACAGAAGAGAAGATGGGGTTAACAAAGGAAGAATTAAGTAACAAAATGTTGCTTATTGTAGACTTAGTGATATATTGATGATCTATCATGTTGATTTATCTAAATTTAAATATATTTTTTAATTTAATTTAAATACATCTTGGGTTTAAATTGATTCAATGTGCAATATATTTTTAAAAATTTGTTATGTAGGAGCTGCCAAGAATTTATTTACTTGTGAATTAGACCTTCTAAATTATAGTATGAATTTTTTTACTTGTGAATTAGAGTTTACTCAATTATAGAATCATCGTACATAGAAGGGAGATGGTCACTTTATTGCAAGTGGCATCTTGTTTTTTAGAATATTGAACTTAGATGATTATCTTGGTTTTCATAAGGGGGGTGATTATCGTTTATTGCATACTATTTCATTCTCTAAAATTGATTATATATAAAAGAGATAAGAATCAACATAGATAAGAAGGAGATGATTATCATTTATTGGTTATTTTTTATTGTGTAGTATGTTATTTTCTAAGAATCAATGTAGATAAGATGGAGATGATTATCTTTTCTTATAGGGTATCTTGTTTTATTTTATTTTGTTTAGACAAAAGTGGAAGAACCACTATATATATTTATATTTATAAAAACTGATTCAAAAAGAGCTCAATCAGGAAAGAACCAGGAAGAAAACTCGACATCGTCGCTTTATATACAAAGGTTTAAAAGGAAACCTTAACGCTATTTGATTAGTTTGTGACATTCGGAAGGTCGTGGCCACCTTTAAAGAATGCAAGTGGTCAAAGACCCATACATTTCAAATTTTGAACTGCTAGTGGCTAAATTAAAAAATCAAATAGGATGCATCTCTAAACCAATCCCATAGGATGCATCTCTAAATCAAACTCTTGCAAAATAGCCATCTATTTCTCGTGACGCTCTCCCAAATCTGACTACATAACCAATCTCTTGACCACTTGGTTAGGCATAATGGCATATATATTGCTTCTCAAGATATATTGTCTAAACTTCTTGAATTATCTAACCAAGCTGAAAGCTTATTTCTCGAGGGCCCAATACCTCACTTCAACATTATTGAAAGGTGAACTCATAAAATTGATGCAGAGGCTTAGGGTGTCCAATCTAACACCTTTTTAAGCTTACAAAAATTAACACAGATCTCCTCTTGCTTCTTCTGTACATGCACCAAATTTTCCACCCAAGTGGAGTGGCGGATAGGAAAAATTATCGTTGTAGAAAGTAACTTTTGAACTTCCTTGAAGATTAAGGGTTCTATCAACAAATTAACAGGTTGCTACTTTTGTATGAATGACTTTATGTTAGGCTTGAGAGTTATGTCATGGGTGATGATGGAAGTATCAAATATCTTCAGATCTTCATATCAAGCTGTGTTAACTTACCGATGACTTGATGCTTGACTCTTAGTAAAATGGTGATATAGGGTCCTTATATTACACATAATTTTAATTAAAAGTTAAAATATAGCATTAAAATCTAAATGATAAAGATATTTCATATGATGTTTTTGATATTAAAATGGTTGAGAAAATGGTTGTTCACTAACGATTTTTATCAGTAGGTTGCAAACAAATCATTCTTCTTCCACCAACGAGTCATTCCATTCAAGAAAGACCATTCAAGAAAGACCATGTCTGACGATATCAACACACAAACAAATAGGGAGACAATTGCTAGACTATGGTCTAACTTAAAAAGAAAGGGTGATGGAAAATGTTATTGTCCTTGCAAACTTTGTAAGGGCTTAAAGACTCAAAGATATCTAATCAAAACAGCTGAGGAACATTGTAGGCAACATGGTCACATTGAAGGGGGAAACGAATTTCGTCCATTGGTATGTATTTTAATATTTTATAAAATACATAAGAAATGATTTGATGATGACAACATGATCATGGTTAATATAAGGTCATCATTTTCATATAGGTCAACGTCCCTCAATTTCATGTTATGGACCATGACAATCTGGAGAATGTGGATTTCCAAACGAGGGAACATGGAGGTGTGAACATAGAAGTAGAAGGTAATGATATCATGGAAGAAGACCACGATGATGAAGAAGATCAATATGATCACGATGACCAAGATGATGATGATGTTGATGCAGAGCTTGATGTACCTTTACTTGAGAAGGCACACGAGCCCCTATATGAAGGCTCCAAAACAACTCTTCTTGCCGTTGTATTGTTGTTGGTGAACCTGAAGGTTATGAATGGTTTATCCAACATAGCAATGACATGTATGTTAAGGTATGTCATCTTTTTTCATTATTTTAGTCGTAATTCCCTTGTAATTAATATTGGATGAATCGTGTAGCAATTAATATTCTTTAAATTAATAGATTATATTTTTGGTCGTAGGTTGGTAGGTGAGTGTTTGTTACCACCATCAAACATCCTACCTCGCTCGTACAGAGAATTATCTGCCGTTATGAAAGATATTGGAATGGAATATCAAACAATAGATGCATGTCCAAATGATCATATTATATATTATAAACAGCATGAATTTGCAACAGAATGCCCTATTTGTCATATTAGTAGATATCAATCAGATTGAATAACAAAAAAGGTGCCTCGCAAGGTTCTTCGACATATTTCCATTATTCCACGTCTGCAACGATTATTCAAGTGCAATAGCTTGGCACAATTTATGGATTACCATGCACACAATAGAAGTCAAGATGGCATTATGCGAATGTCTGCAGATGGCTCAGCATTTAAGGAAATAGAAGAAAAATGGCCACACTTTAAAGAAGAACCTCGTAATCTCAAGCTTTCATTGGCAGCGGACGGTGTCAATCTGTTTGGAGAGATGAGATCTACTTACTCGGTGTGGCCTATTTTTGTTATCAACAATAACATTCCTCCTTGGTTGTCCATAAAGAGGGAGCACATAATGTTGTCATTGATTGTTCCAGGTATATTTTGATTTAATGGTCATCTAAATTAATGTATTATTAATAATCCATCAAAATGGTCATAATAATTATGTAATGTTTTTGTTCATTCAACTAGGTAAGTACCAAGTTAAAGATATCAATGTATATATTGAGCCCCTTATCAACGAGTTGATGGTGTTATGGAATGGAGTCACTATGTATGACATCTCTAGACCAATAGGACAAAGACAATTTCAATTCCATGCAATGCTTGTATGGACAATACATGATGCCCCTGGGCTAACACATTTTTGTGGTATGTTCTCTTCATAACGCCTCTTTTTTGGTATGTTATAGTTCTAACACAAAGTTAACACATTTAATCCAATTAGACATGATCTTGTAGGTCTTCAGACAAAGGAAAAATTTGCATGTCTAGTTTGTGGTCCAAAGACAAAATCTCGTCATTCAAAAAGTTTGAGAAAGCAGGTGTTCGATGAGAATAGACACTTTCTCCACAGAAATCATAAGTACCGAATTACTGAAAAACATCTTTTCAATGGGAAAGAAGAGACTACATCAAAGCCATGGAGAATGACACCTCACCTATGGAAGTTGGCATACAATAAAATAAATCGTCGAGGTAATGTCATTCCATCTGATGGGTTTTGTTTCAAATTTATCTTTTGATATTGTGTTTTGTTTACTGATGATGTAATTGATGCTTGTGAAGGTCGTCAAGGCATCAATGACCAACTTCCAAAAGGACTCAAAAGTTATCCTATGCAATTTACTAGGTTTCTGTAATACGAGCAACTCCCAATCATGCATTTGTTTGATCCTATGCATATTGGAAAGAATGTAACAAAGACATTATGGAAAATATTGGATGGAAGGCGTGACAAAGACCAAATCATCAAAATTTGTAGTGACATTGAAGAATCCAACCATGCAATGAAAATTTTTATTCAATCCAATCAAAATGGAGACTAGATTGATACAAGTGCTCTTCCATGGTTATTGTCGGAGCAGCAGAGCAATGCTATAAAAGAAATTATAAAGAAAATATGATTTCCTATAGGATTTGCTGCGAACATAAATGATCTCATATCAAAGAAAAGTGAATTTGGGCCAGGGATGAAAACACACGATTGGCATATATTTATTAAGGTAATTCATATTACTTTGTATTCACTATATATTTGTTTACTACATGTGGTTTTCATTGCATTCTTTTATAAAATATTGACGAGATCATTTTACAAATATTGCAGTATGTTCTACCTCTATCTCTCCCACACCACTTTGCCAACGGTGTCAAACAAGTTATATATGATCTTGGAAAATACATGAGGTGGTTGTCATCTAAAGAAATCAATAAAGAAGATATAAAATACTGGAAGAGAAAAATTCCTCTTCTTATGTGTGAAATGCAAAAGTGTCTACCTTCAACTTTTTTCAATGCACAAGAACATTACCTCTTACATCAAGTTGAGGAGATTGAATTGTGCGGACCTGTACCAACTAGGTCAATGTGGATGGTTGAGAGGCACTTGAAATTTTTGAAAGACTTGGTTCGATAGAGAGCACATCCTGAGGGTTCTATGGTAGAGGGATATATGGTATACCAGACCATGGTGTACATTAGTGAATATCTTCCTAAGTTTGCAGCAAAGATCCATGTAGATCGTATTTGGGATCCCAACTCCATTAACAAATTTGAAGGGGAGCACTTGATGGGAAAAGGTAGATTGAGGAAAGTGAGAGGTAAATCTAAGATGTTATTGTAGTTAATTAATTCTTATAAATCTGGTCGAGAGTCGGATGCAATAAATCTAAGATGTTTTTAATATAGCTGGTCGAGAATGGGATGCAATACATTTGTATATTGCAAACAATCTTGATTGGATGATGGTATGGATTGAACGATGTCAACAAAATGGTTGTTCATTAACATGGGAAGGTGTTGCTTCATTGGTTAGAGAAGCTCATCGTAATGGAGATCCCAATGTTACTCCAATGGTAATTGATCTAGCACATGGTTTAAGAGGTGGACAGGTACGTACAAATTTATTAATGATCATGAATCGTATGTTTCATATCAACTCATGATACAAATAATTTAAACACTTTTAAAATTGCAGGTCAAGCACCACAAAGCTATGTACTATCATGGCCACAAATTTCGTATAAAAAATTTGGATGATACAAAGAAAACTTGTGATTCTGGGATAAGTGCAGTTTTCGAGGTCACCAAGATATCATCTAGAAATGACCTACATCCTCAAAAATATCGAAATCAATACTATGGCATCTTAGATGATATAATTGAGTGTGACTTTAACTCCTTCAAAGTAGTTCTATTTATCGTCAAATGGTACAGGCTACGACTGAATCAAAATGATCCAGATAGAACTGTTATTCAACATGATAATGGATTTACAATGATTAATACAAGGTTGTTTGAGCCAGTTGGAGATGAGCCCTATGTTCTTCGAAGCCAGTGTGAGAAAGTGTTTTACTCAGAGGTTCCACATAAACAGGGTTGGTCATTTGTTGTTAGACATGATCCAAGAGGAAGGCCGATAAAGTATAATGTTATGGAAGAAGAAGATACTAAAGATGATGAAGAAGCAGATGATGATGATGATGATGATGATGATGATGATGATGATGATGATGATGCTGATGGTGGTGATGATGATGATGATGATGATGGTGATGACGATGGTGATGGTGATCATGGCGATGATGATTGCGGTGATGCTGTTGATGATGGCGATGATGGTGATGATGGCGATGGCAATGGCGATGATGATGATGATGATGATGATGATGATGATCAATGACATAATTGAAATGGTTACATATTTATTGTGTTCAATTCTAATGATTACATATTTATGTTTTTCTTTAAATTGTAATGGTTACATATTTATTCTATTCAATTCTAATGATTACGACATATGTGATTTATAATTACCAATTTTTTGTTTACGATGCTCAATTAATTGTTGTTGATACATGTATATTTGTGTTTGATTATCACCCTTTTTGCAAATAGGCAATTAACTACAGACATTGTCACCCCGGCCTTCTGTTGACAATCTTGCATTCCATACATAAGGTAAATTTGTTCATGTTTACGATGTTGCATATTGTTCATGTTATCTTCTAAGTTATTTGTAGCATACGTATCATGTAATATTTAGCTAACTTAAGATAAATGATTAACATATGCAGTAAATTTGACCCCTTTGGCGTGGATCGTGCACAGTGACATGGATCGGCAGGTATAAGTCAATAAATAGACATAATTTTCTGATATTCTTCTTGTTTATCACTGAGCACGTATGTTATAAATAGACATATTATATAATCATATAATGTATATATAGACAAAGAACCATATAGAAATATAATATATAATCACTTTCAACCTAGTACATTTTATATCTCTCATGTATAGACAAAGAAGAACTGTACGTATGGGTCACGACTTGATTATTCTATATATATTGACGTGGCAATATCTCATTTGATGGATTACAGCACCCACCAAATAGGTACTTGTTAGATCTATCTACATCGAATGAGGGAAATGAGGGAATGCTAGATGAAAGTTCTACATGTAGTACGGCTAAAACAGGGAGATCAACTAGAGGTCAAAAGATTAGAAAAAAATTTGACAAACACATGCAATATTTCCTTGCTAATGGGGGGTCATGTTCTTATGATGATGAGACCAAAGGCGACATCAAGGTGCCCTTTCAGTACACACACATTGAGAAAGAATGGGTACCCAATGAGCTACCTCCAATTAATACTGATTTTTGTGTTAATGAGAGGATATATCGCATTGCTCCATCCTCATTACATGGTTTGGGCCTATTTTCCATGGATGGGATAAAGGTATATTACAATAGAGTTGTTGAATTGTTCGAGTATGTCGGTCTGTGTTACAATTACAATGATTGGATGCAGATTGTTCAATATAAAAAAAGTATGCGTAGGTATGCACTATCAGCTAATTATATACAAAGGAAAGAAAATGATCAAAGTAAAAGATTTGCAATGTACATTGATGGGAGACCAAAAGAAATAGGTAATATTGTGGGTTTTATAAATAGTACGTGACCTTCATCAACTAATAAGCAACCCAATTGCATATTTGAGGCGCGCGAGGGGAATCAAGTTTTTGTATGTGCAATAAAATCAATAAGTGCAGGGGAAGAACTGCTAATAGATTATCATTTAAATCGCATAGATACAAACAAAGTTACTATCATGAGGGTGGTAAGTACTATATACTATTTTATTAATAAGTTTTTTTTTGCTAAGTCTATTGCTTTTAGTTCGCTAAAGTTTTTATATTTAATCTTTGTCACAGGATGATATGGATCCCGCACATGATAGAGGCCACGAGGATGCTCCTCCCACTTGTTCTTCAGCAAAGGTAAACCTTATTAAAATTGTACAAATTAGATAGTTGAAAAATGTTATATTATTACGTTATTTTATTTATGGTTTTGGAGTTTTTATGATAGTTTTACTGATATTCCTATCACAATTTGATGTTCAGGATAAGGGAAAAGCACCCTCAACAGTAGAGGCAATAGCTACCCCTGATGATGATGATCTTTTTGTAGATTCACCTAATGTTATAATCATGGTAAAGAAAAAAATGAAACAAATCAATAAAGATATAATTAACTTTTTGTATGAAAGAAATCCAAGTGAGGAGATGCTCAGGAGGCCAACTGAATTGAAAGCACTCGGACATCGGTATCAAGTAAGCAGTAATGAATCTTTAGTTATAACAAAATTTCAATAAAGGTTAATATTTTATACTCTTTTATGTTGTGAAGTAAAATATATGTAATATGTGTTCTTGTTGTAGGATTTTATGGAATCTCTAGTACTTGGTCAAGGACAATGTGCGGATGAGGCCGGTACTAGTAGACCTCCGGCTGCCTCAGGTAAAATAATCCTTTAGTTGACAAGTTACAAGGAATTTTTTCTTTGGAACATTCAAAAACTTCTCAAGTTAACTCTTACTTTTATTATTTGAAAATGTCTTTGCTAACAATGTATTGTTCAGGTCCTCAATTACAGGAGACTCCTACTAGCCAGGTTGCCCATAGAAGATTATCGAGTGCAATGTCGGCCACAAGGGCCATGCAAACATCAACACCTTCAAGGGCTATGGCATCTAGTAAATCATTGTTTTACTATATTTGGTTTTGTGCTAATTATGATTTCATAATTTGTACTTTAATCTTGGGTGCATCACATAGTGGATTATTTTTTTGGAGTAGGAGATACCCCGGTGGCACCACTTGGTACACCTGCTACCGATCAATCTGCATGTATTGGTGAAAATTCACCACCATTTCTTGGATCTACCCGTGTTACTAGCATGGGTGCGATGCAGACATCATTATTGATTGACAATAATGAATCAATGCCTATAAAATGTCCTCAGATTCTAGGTACTTTAAATAATTATTTTTTATATTGTAATATGCATTTACCTATTCATAACAAGTTTTGGATTGATTATCCCATGACATTTTTTGCAGGAAATGATATGTTTTATAAGAAACTTTATGACCTAACATTGCATATATTTGGGCCCACCATACGTAAAAGATGGAACATCATAAGTGAACTAAGTTTATCCCACTATTTTTTTTTCATATCATTAATTGGTACAGTATTTTTCCTTTCATTCCGGTCTTTTCTTTTAGTGGCTATATCTAACAATTTTGTGTTTTTCCTTAAAAGGTGGAATTTGCAAGAAAAAAGTTTAAAAGATCAGCTCATCAAAGATTTACATCATGAGTTTGGCAATAATATTTTTGATGAGAAGAAAATTTTGGAAAGAGCTTGCAAACATCTTAAGACTGTGAGGGACCAATATAGAAAGAGTCTCATCCAGAACCCAAAGTACGAGCGTCCTCCCTTTATTTCAGCGAGGGATTGGAGTGAATTTATTTTAGATGCAAAGGAGAAAGCGGACGCTCAAAAAGGAGTTTCGCCAACAAATGCGAGAAGGTATGCAATAGTATTAACTACTAGTGATAAGGTGTTTGGCATGGACTTTTGAGATGATAATTAAATTTTGAATGCAATCATCATTTTTCAATATAATATCTTGGTATGATGTTTTAGACATTTTCACCATTGAAGGCAATGTGTTCAACATTTCAAAGTTTCATTTGTTATTCCATATACATGTTTTTATAACCATTTTTTCAAACTTTTCATAGGTTGCAAGACACTTCAAAGGCAACAAAGGCCAGGCTAGAAAAGATTGGGCAACACAGACTTGGCGCTGGCAGATATTCAAAAATTAAAGCTCGCATTGTAAGTAGCAGTAAATGAATTGCAGAGAAAAATTATTTATAAAATGCAAATAATTTTGTTTAATCAAAAAATGCAGGGCTCTGATTTTAATTTAGAGGCCACGGAAGAACACAGAAAAATTGCCTTCAAGGAAGCCTATCAAGGCATGGTTGAACACCTACGACAAGCTTCCATTGGCCCAACCAAAGAGTCTCCTGCATCATGTGCACAGGTAAATATGCCAAAAAATATATTAGAAATTGAATACTTGAGCAACAATCAATTTGATAATAATGTCCATTACATTGCAATGCAGCCTACAGCGCCGCATCATGAAGCTGCTGATGTGGATCATACTATCCAAGGAGGTGCTCATTTGCTATTTAAAACTAATTATGTAATTATTAATATAATTTAACATCTTAAATTGAACTTGGTGTAACATTTTTGTGTATATTTTAGAGGATACAGAATCAGGTCATGCTGAACGAGTGTCGGAGGATGTTCAGACTGATCACCATGTAGATCATGTGGCACATTCAGGTAAAGAAAATCTATGTTTTGTTCTTTTAAATTAATTTTTTGATTTATAGTTCTTTTACTTACATAAATACTTGTAATTCAATAATATAAAAGTGTGAATTTAACTCATGAAGTAGTTATTGCAGCAGACCCCCCTTCAGCGCAGCGGCCTCCTATTCCTGAACAGATGAGGAGGAGACACACGTTGGGATTAGACTCAATAGAGGACGGGAATGATGAGGACATTGATCTTCCTCTTAGAAATTATATGATTAAAAAAAATAGCAAGAAACCCAAAAAGAAATGATTGTAATTAACATTTATTGCTAATGAAAGAACTTTGTCTTAATGGATGTAATTTTGTACTAGTAATGTTGATGAATGATGTGTGTTAATATGTGTTAATGAATTATTCATGAATGTTGTGTGTTAATGAATTATTTATGAATGTTGTGTTAATGAATTTTATGTGTTAATGAATGTTATCATGTGATTATAATGATTGAATGTTATATTTCAAAAATGCCGGATGAATGAATGAATGAATGAATGTTATTAAATGTTAATGGGGAATTTAGAGTGATGTTAGGGGGGGGGGGGGGGAGGGGCCAAATGAGCTTCCACCTTCACGTGGTTGGCCTTGTTTAGTAGAGAATATTAAACTATTCTCAAAACCAAGTGAAGCTCAAATTTTAAAGACAAGCTTAGAGTTTTTGATGCAGAGCCTTCTAATATCCCCTTAAGGAACCCTGTTCAACTCGAGGATTCAACAACGTCTTGGAATCCACTCAAGGAACTAGAGTTCAAATCAAGGATAAATAAGAAGTTCTTGACTTTAGGATATCAACCAAACACTCCTCTGCAATAGGTTCACTGCCTTGATTCATTTTAGACAACGCTACTTCCCAGCAGGTCACTCATCCCAATATTATTCTAGTTCAAGTGCTCTTTACTACAAAGGTTCCTCCAACGTTAAGCCCAATTTTCTTGCAACTTGATGTAGAGCTGGTGTGTGGCATCCATATTGATTACCTCAGACAACAAATCCACTCCACTTTGCAATTGCTTCTTTACCTCAATATCCCTCAATGCCTTGACTCCCAAGTGTACCTAGTTTCTCTCAAACACCAAACCTTCACACAAGAATCCAACCTTCATTTTAAATTCACAAAACATCTTTTTATGACCTATCCACCATATTCCCACAACCCATTTGATTTGGACAACCCATCTTCTATCCAACACACACAATCAGTCCTTGAAGCTTGTAGCCCTCACCAGTCATTAAATTGACTTTTCCTCTTACTTTCACCAAACAACTAAGTAAACTCAAATATTATCTAAATACCCATTTGGGCTCTTTAAATCCTCTGAAAGATTCAACCTATACTCCTTTGGACCATACCCAAGATCCAATACCCCTAGCCTATCCTCACCAGGCCTAATTCTCCACTTTTACATAGCAAACCCTAACTCCACTTGCTCCCAAGACTCAAAAGGCTGAAACAGTCATTCTAGAGGTTGAGAAATGACACATTTCCAACTCACCAAGTCTCCACCCTTCACTTAACTCATTTTCCACCAAACCCTTGCTTTTAGGGACATACCATGAGGGTTTGATCAAAAGGACCCCTCCCATCAACTCCAGGCCAAACTAACTGTGTAAACACCTCACTATAGACCCCCTTATGAACCAAATTTCAACATGACTAGTGTCTGGTCAAGCTTAACCTCCATCAACAAATTATCATCCAACACTGCTCCTTCACCAAGCTTCTCTATTCTCCTGCATTAGATCATTATGATACAAAGAAATACATGGTTGTGGGATCATGTACGTGTTAGCGGTGGTGCATATGGAGGATTTTGTGATCTAGATTCACATTCAGGTGTCTTATTATCATTCCTTTTTGTTACTCTATGCTTGAGATTCTTCAGCTTGATATGAGTTTTAAACTCACCTCATATGGCAAAGAAGTACGACAGAAACATACTTCATATTTTTGGTATGGTTTTCAACATTCATTTCAATCTATGTTTTCTTGGAAACAGTCAAATTTTTAATGCTTTTATTTTAATAGAATTATACATTTCTAAATTAGAATTTTTGAAACCAGCACAGCCATTGCTAGAGCCAAGACAAGAGGTACCGCACAAGATCAGATAATCTATCCATTCATGACATGGAGGCAACTTCGTGGGAGACTATTCCAACTGCACTATCTAGAGCACTTGGACCTCAGTCACATTGCCTTCTTCCCTCCTCTTGCCATCCCATCACACTTTCACAAGCTCAACAATTTAAGGCATTTAAGCTTGTACGACTCTATTTTCATTGGTCAGATTCCAAGAGAGATTGGTAACATCTCTAGTTTAATTAAACATTTTCCATTCTTCTTAGACTTACAGATTTTCGTGATGGTGATCTTGTTTAATTAAACATTTTCCATTCTTCTTAGACTTACAGATTTTCCTTTGTTAATTCATTTCAAGGATGTATTTGTGCAAACATTTATGTTGCAGCTTGCTGTATTGTCTAATCATCAAAATGGACGGGATACCCATATTCGTCAAGTAAAGATTTATGGTCCCTATCCGTAAGTATTGTTGTTGCCTTCATATTTTGAAAGACTATTTTAGTTCATTTTAGTATAAAATGGTGGCACTTTTTCTTTAGTTTCTATATCTTATGCTTAGTGAAAAATAAAACATTTTCATCATTTCTCATCATGTTTCTATTTTGTGCTGAAATAGAAATCCAATTCCCCTCCAGGAGTTCTAGTTTAATTTGCTTGAGTTTACGATGTATTTGAACCTCAGATAACAAGTGGATCTACATGTTCAAAACCTTACCTTTTATTTATTGAGCACAAAGCTTTGTATTTGATAGCCATACATTTTTCAAATATTTGAAAAGATAAAAATAACACTTAATAATTGAACTATGGGTGTATTTTAGTATGTCTCTTTTGTGCCTATGGGGTAGATTAGTACATTGATACCACGCTGTGTTTTCCTATACATCTTTGTTTCTGTCTTGTGCTGTTCCATGAGAAATAAGCTTGAATTTCTTATGCTTGAGAAATGGAAATTCATTGTGTTGGCTTTGCATTCCATATTTTGTTGAAGATTTAGGGACTCTAAGTCTATGTGCTACATTATTTTCTTGTCAATTTTTTTGTGTGTTTATATTCTTCAATAAATCCTAATACATTGTATGATGGAAAGATTAACAACATAGGTTTTTGAAGATTACTATTTAATCATGATTGCTTTATCTCTGCTCTTTCTATCTTTATTACTTTAAATTCTAGATCAGATATATATTTCTTAGTCATTTTTGAAATGCTATTGTTTATGGTATTTTTCTTCTTTACGCCAACTATTGGTATTTATCAACTTTATGATTGCAGGTACCTATGGATCTTGTTATTGACCACTCAGTGCAGGTTGATGTGGCAAAAGATTAGAAAAAAATTTGACAAATGCATGCAATATTTCCTTGCTAATGGGGGGTCATGTTCTTATGATGATGAGACCAAAGGCGACATCAAGTGGGTATCACCAATGCATGTAGATTGATCAGTATCTGGTGTACTTTAATCTTGGGTGCATCACATAGTGGATTATTTTTTTGGAGCAGGAGATACCCTGGTGGCACCACTTGGTACACCAGATATTGATCAATCTGCATGTATTGGTGATAATTCACCACCATTTCTTGGATCTACCCGTGTTACTAGCACGGGTGCGACACAGACGTCATTATTGATTGACAATAATGAATCAATGCCTATAAAATGTCCTCAGATTCTAGGTACTTTAAATAATTATTTTTTATATTGTAATATGCATTTACCTATTCATAACAAGTTTTGGATTGATTATCCCATGACATTTTTTGCAGGAAATGATATGTTTTATAAGAAACTTTATGACCTAACATTGCATATATTCGGGCCCACCATACGTAAAAGGTGGAACATCATAAGTGAACTAAGTTTATCCCACTAATTTTTTTTCATATCATTAATTGGTACAGTATTTTTCCTTTCATTCCGGTCTTTTCTTTTAGTGGCTATATCTAACAATTTTGTGTTTTTCCTTAAAAGGTGGAATTTGCAAGAAATTTTTTTAAAAGTTCAGCTCATCAAAGATTTATAATTATGTTCATTGGCTAGTAATTTATTACCTCTAGTTGATTTGAATTATTCCCGTACAGGAAGGAATAGCAGTTGGCAGAACTTTTGCACTGTTCAAGAACTACAATATTGATGGCAATAAAGAGATGATTGCCATTGACACGATGAACATTGAAGGTTCATGCACATCTTGCTACATCACAACTGGTAATCACTCCAGCACTCCTAAATTGCTAAGCTACAAAATATTATTTAATTCTAAGTTTTTATTGAATTCAAAGCATTGTAGCTTGAATCTATTTTTCCAATTCAAGCTACTTAAGAGAAAGGTGATTTGTCTATGTTTATTTTAAAAGCTTATTTTTCAATAGACATAATGAATGTCCTATGTGTAGGGTCAGCTTCCTGAATGTAGTCATGCTTGATTCAATTATTTATAACCCATCTTTCAAATAACCCATCTTTCGAATAACTCATCTTTTGAATAGTAGTCATTTTTAGATTAAGTTTTGGTAGAATTTCAAAAATGTCATTTTTAGAATATATTATGTTAAGCATAATATTTTAATGAATTGCATGATGGTATTTGATATTGAAGAAGATAGTCCATACGACTACTGTTCTCCCTCCCCTTAACAGTTTATAACTTTATATATTATTTGTTATTTGATGTTTTGAGTAATCCAAGCAATAGCAATGTCATGAGCACCCATTCACCATAACCCTTCTCTTCTGAGCTCTTCTGCTTTGACACATCTCTAATCCACAGTCTTCATTACATGGATTGTTTATTGGGGACCTTAATAAAGTTTACAATGTACGCAGGATAATGAGATGGATAATGGATGAAGAGGAGCATCTTGCCAAGCTGAAGGAAGACACTTTGTAGTATGTTATTATAGATATGGGCCATAAGTTCTGAAAGCTTACATATTTGATGCATCATTTCTTTTTTGTAAAAGGATTTCCCTTCACTTGTAATCGGTTTTCTAGTAACAAAACTATGGAGCAGAATAAAATTGAATAAATGCACCCTAATTTTATCATATACAACCATTCTTGTTTCCTTTATTCTGGGATTTAGATATACAGCTGTATATGGTCAAACTCCAGCAGGTTTGGTTTGTATTGTACTTTGGTGCTGCTTTTCATTCTCTTTTTTCACTTATGCAGCTGTAACCACTGTTGACACCAGTGGAATCAAAATGCTCAAAGAGCTCAAGAGAATAATTGAACTGAAAGGCCTTCAGGTAACTATTATCATAATTTTGGTTTGAACAAAATATTATTTTGGTTTAAACAATTTATTTTAAGTTTTGATTTGTTTATGTCATTCATCTAAAATCATTTAATAAGTGGGTATTATTGAATTAAGTAATAGCATTCCTAATAAATTTAATAAGTGGGTCTTATTGAATTAAGTAAAAGCATTCCTAATAAATCAACCAAAGAAATGAAAGCTTAGAATGTGTTGTTTAAATGTGTTCAGCAGTATGTACTCTGTATAAAACATGTCAACTATATCAACACTTCATAGAATTTTGGTTTAAACAGTAAACTCTAAACTTTGACCTTTTTAAATTGCGTACTATTTCATTACTGGCCTAGAACCTACATATAAATGAATAAAAATCCAAGTGCTCACCAAGCTTACAAGTTTTAAATAAGTGTGACTATCTTTATGTTATAACAAAATTTAACAAAAATCTATTTTGTATTGTAAATAATGTGAATTATACTAACAAGGAGTATACATGATCTTTAGCTTGCATTGAGCAACCCTGGGTCAGATCTCATGGAGAATCTTCAAAAGGAAAAGTTCACTGAAATTCTGTGACCAAATTGGCTGTTTCTTACAGTTGGTGAGGGTGTTGCAGTTTGCAGTTCTCTTCTCCAAGCTCATAAGCTCAATAGATAATTGAATGTCAACGGTAATAACCAGGCCGGTCTCTACAATTACAGTTTGCATGGTTAAAGACTAAACTTGAGAGTTACCCTTGTCTATCATTTCATTCTTATAATGAAGAATGTCCTCACTTACCTCGCTATATTTCTCTACTGAATATTACTTATAGTTTACAATACTCAAAGGTTGTAAGAAGCCATGGAGGCTTTGTTTTTAATTTGATGAATCACCTTGCAAGCTACAGTGGTGATTATGAAGATGTTAAATAATATGAATATAATGGAAGGGCTAAAATTTTGTTAAAATCTAATTAGAAACTTTTTTTTTGCCTATGTTCCCATCAAGCTTAAAACGTTATGTGGGAAAACTCGATACACTCTTTGGGAAATTTTACTATGGACCATCCAAACCTAGAAATCTTCTTTAAACAACCACTTGTAATGTTAAAGAGATGAGAAGAGCTCTGCCTTTGAGGTTCAAATTACTCAAGAGCAAAGAACCCTATAACAGCTGCTCTCTATCCTCTACTGTAACAATCAAACTAAGGAAATAGAATTCTAACTTCCTTGAAGAAAACCATCTTCCAGGTACTCACCTTCTTGGATGCATTTTTTGAGTAAAGCCTCTCTCACTGTTTTGTCTCCAAAAATTTCTCCTATATTCCTTTGAGACTGTAATCTTCCATTTGACTGCAACCTTTTGAAGATCTCAGTCTCAAGGTAATGTATCCTCAATCAATGCTCCTTTTTTTAAGACTGATCCTCTGTCTCTGTCATTGAGACTATTCTTTGTCAAGGACCCATTTAATGCCTATAAACCTAAAACCACTTAGACCTTAACCCTATATGACCATTACATGACATTTTGACTCATTACATGGGATTTTCACTTATTACATTGCTTTTATAGCATTATTCCTTATTACATTACAATGAACTTTAGACTTGATTATGAATTTTTCTTTGAATATTGAGTCTAACATTGCAATTGAACATCTCTGAATGCCATTCCACTCCTAGGCTTAGGTGCCCTGCTGGATGCCCCTGCATCATCAACCAAGTGGTACAAATGATCAAATCCCACAGACGGTCTGTAGCTATGACAGAGTCTGAAAAGGTAGAGAGACCTACACTGGTGACTCAGAAGAAACTTTAGCTTTCAAAAATAAAGCCAATTAGGTTGGCAGACTTGTGGATCGGGCCGGCATTTGGTGGAAGAGGAAGAAAGATGAGTAGAACTCTGGAGGCCCACTATAATGGATTTCTGTATTCAACCATGAGAGTAGAAGAGAGAGCTGATATCATGTATCAAAATATTAAACACGCATTCTTCTAGCCAGTAGAGAAGGAGATGATTACTTTGCTTCATTTTCATTTGCATAACCATATTATGGTGGGAACTAAGAAGACTAAGGATGTCTAGTTTTATGTGGAAGTAATGGACGTGGTCCAAAATTTAGGAGGGGCAAGAAGGTCCATGTATGATCCCGATGAAATTGAGGAAGAGCAGCAAGAGAGGCACATGAAAAATAAAATCAATGGAGAGTTTGAAGGGTTTGTTAAACGAGTAACAGAGCTATGGGAGCAGCCTCATCTAAAAGATTTTGAATTGGAGTTTGATATACCATTTAGAGAGCTAGGTTTTCATGGAGTTCCTTTCAAAGCCTCTGCTTTTATTGTTCCTACTGTAGACTATTTGGTAGAGTTGGTGGAATTGCCTTTCTTAGTAATAACCATTAGTGAGATTGAGATAGTTAACCTTGAGAGAGTAGGACTTGGGCAAAAGGCATTTGATATGGCTATTGTTTTCAAAGACTTCAAGTGGGATGTACTCCACATTGATGTTATTCCTCAATCTTCTCTTGATGGCATCAAAGAATGGCTAAACTCAATGGATATAAAGTATTATGAAAGCAGAATGAACTTGAACTGGCGGCCAATTTTGAAAACCATTACAGATGATCCAGATAAATTTATTGAAGATGGTGGCTGGGAATTTCTGAATTGGGAAATCCATCTTCCATTTGGGTGACAGAATCCAATAGATGCTTCAAAATGTTTGAAGTTCTTTCACCAAGCTTTATCAAATGGATCTCTCACGAGAATGAATGGAACAGTTAGCACTCATTGGCTCTAGGTGATTCTTACGGAGGTGAAGCACCGGGACTTCCTGGGAGGTCATCCATCCTAGTACTACTCCAACTCGAGTGCACTTAACTACGGAGTTTCCTCCCTGGTTAAACCCACTTTGCTTGCATCCTCATTTGCAAAACCTTCACCAAGTGTTGTGCCTTACGAACCAGTTGATGAGCTTAAGGGGCTTTCTAATCGATGGTTCATAAGGCACAACACTTGGTGAAGGTTTTGCAAATGAGAATGCAAGCAGAGTGGGTTTAACCAGGGAGGAAACTCCGTAGTTAAGTGCGCTCGAGTTGGTGTAGTACTGGAATAGGTGACCTCTCGGGAAGTCCCGATGCTTCACCTCTGTGAGCATCAGCTAGAGCCAATGAGTGCTAACTGTTCCATTCATTCTCATGAGAGATGGGTTTGTGTAAACCACTACTCATGAATCATGAGTCAATGAGTTTGACTCAAAAAACTACACAGTTGAATCTTGATAGCAATATCACAATTTGACTTGCTATGGAAAATATCTCCTACTTATTAATTGACGAGCTTAAGGGGCTTTCTAATGAATGGTTCATAAGGCATAACACTTGGTGAAGGTTTTGCAAATGAGGATGCAAGCAGAGTGGGTTTAACCATGGAGGAAACTCCGTAGTTAAGCGTGCTCGTGCTGGAGTGGTACTGGGATGGATGACCTCCCGGGAAGTCTCGGTGCTTCACCTCCGTAAGCATCACCTAGAGCCAATGAGTGCTAACTGTTCCATTCATTCTCGTGAGAGATCCATTTGATAAAGCTTGGTGAAAGAACTTCAAACATTTTGAAGCATCTATTGGATTCTGTCACCCAAATGGAAGATGGATTTCCCAATTCAGAAATTCAGAGTTCTTTTCATTAACCTATGATTCATGAGTAGTGGTTTACATGAACCCATCTCTCATGAGAATGAATGGAATAGTTACCACTCATTGGCTCTAGGTGATGCTTGTTAGAGTATTATTCCTTTTTGCTTAATAATTAAATCGTATTGATTTAATTATATAAGTTTATAATACTCTAGTTACTTAAGCCTCATTTAGGTGCATTATTAATTAATTATTAATTAATAATGTGCAACCTAGCTTTTTATGGCTTTAGGGTTTTCAACCTTATAAGCCTCCTTTGTATCTTTTTTCAGCAATTCTCTCTATTCATTTTTGAGCTCTGCCATTTTGAGCACAAGAGGGTTTCTCTGCTTTTCCATTTTTTGCTTCATACTTTGTGGCAGGTTTATTGCATGTAGCTGGATCTTGGAGCTGAATCTGATTGTTTATCAGCTTCTACATGGTATCAGAGCCATTCTGCTGCAGCTTGTTCAAAGTTTTCTGAAGCTGTGGATCAAGCTCTTTTTTTCTGGCATTTTCTGCTATTTTTTATATTGGATCTGGGGGGTTGCAATTTTTTGGGGCACTTTGGACAAAAAATGACCTCACGGTTGTGTCCAGAAAGCCCGAGATACCCAAAATCTATATAAAATTTGTTCTTTTTGGACACTAGAGCTTCTGGGAAAAAAATTTCCCCTTTTGGGCCGTACGACACGATTTTCGAGAAATTTTTTTTTTTTAAAAAAGGTTTTTTCCTCATTTTTGTGGCGCACCGCCAACGCTCCGCCAGTGCGCCACCGCCGCCCGGCCAGCGCATCGCCCGCCGGCCTCCTCCACTGCCGCGCCACTGGCGCCCAGCCGGCGGCCACAGCGCCACCAGCCGCCCAGCCGGCCGCCACCGCCGCTCCGCTCCGCCCAGCCGGCCGCCACCTGTGCTCTGCCGCCGCGCCACGCCGCCACCCGCCGGCCGCCGCCCAACCTCCACCCGGCAGCCTGCAGCAGGTGACGTCACCTGCTGACGTCACTTGCCGGCATTTTCCGGTGCCGGATTTTTTTTCGGCGGTCATCAAACTTTTCCGGGATGACGTCATGCTGACGTCGGCGACGGCCTTTTGACGGCCGTACGGCCGTCAAATTTTTTGCAGTGCCTGTGTTTTTCCAGCGAGCATGCCATTTGGGGGTCCTGTTGGTTTTTTTGCTCGTAACTTGAGCAAACGGACTCGAAATTGGACATATTATATATCGTTGGAAAGGTCTTTCCGAGCCCGTCGCATTGGTGTAGGTTTTATTCCTTGATTCTTCCATTTTGATGCCGTTTTTGAGCCTCAAAGTCAAGGTACACATATTGACATTCTGAAGCATTACTTGCTCTTTCTTTCTTTCACGCTTTCAAAATTGTATTGGAATTGGGTTTTAGCTATTGTGGGGGGTGTTCTTTCTTGCTTCTCTGTCATTTCTTTCAGAAAAACAACACATTGTATCACTCAAAACAAAAAAAACCCTTCTGCATCTTCTGTCTAGTTCTGAAAGAAAACTTAATAATAAAAATCAGTCAGAGCACAGGGCACTATGGCAGATACAGCATCAGTTGAGCTTCTCACTCCACACAATTACCATGTGTGGAAGGCTCGTATGACACGTCTTCTTCGATCACGGGGGTTGTGGTCCTGTTTGGATACAGTTCAGCCTCAGTTGACTCGACCATTTGAGGTCATGCAGCACAGGAACAAGATGGATGAAGCCATGGGTTTGATGTCACTACATGTTTCAGACAGTCTCCTTTTTCACCTTGATGGTTGTGATACTCCTGAGGCCATTTGGGCCAAATTTCAGTCACTTTTTGGCACTGTGAATGAGTTCAGGGCACTACAGATTGAGGCAGAGTTGACTTCATTGGTACCTGATTCTTTTCCCACTATTGAGGACTTCTTGATGAAGTTCAAATCTCTCCGTTCAGTTTTACAGGGATGTGGGAAGACCAAAACAGATAATGAGTGCATTTATCTGATTCTTTCTAAGCTTCGGGGACAATTTCAGATCTTTTCTTCTACTTTCTACTCCACTATGGATGCACTGGGTGCACGACATGTTATGCCCTCTTTCGAGAATTTTTGTGACAGGTTGACTCGTGAGCAATCAAAGCTCACTCAGATGGATTCTCTTCCAGGTTCACAGTCACAGGCATTGATTGCTCATCCACCACAGGATTCACAGAAGAAGAAACCGAAGCAGAAATCAGATTCCTCTTCTCAGCCCTCTACTGGTCCACCACCTTCTTCTAAGAAGGAAAAATAGAAGACTGAGAGACCTACATGTTCCTATTGTAAGAAGGGAACACATGATGAGTCACTTTGCTATCAGAAGAAGTTTGATGGCTACGAGAAACAGATAGCTAATTTGCAAGCTCTTCTTCAGAAGAGCAATGTTTCCTCTCCATCCTCTTCTGGCTCACAGGGGTCCGCTTTTCAGTCTTCATCTACCCATTCTACAGTTGGACAGGATTTTGGAAAGGGTCATGCATTACAGGCTTCTGTTGCATCCCCTTCACAGGTCCCTTGGATACTGGATTCAGGTGCTTCTCACCATATGGCATCTTCTCGGGAGATCTTCTCTTCTTTTGAGGCTTCTCCTATTCCCCATATTATCATTGGGAATAACACTGTTATGACTGTCTGTGGGCAAGGCACTGTATGCATTCAGGATGGCACATTCAATGATGTGTTGTATGTTCCATCGCTATCTTCAAACCTTCTCTCAGTTTTTCAGATTACTCACAGTGGGTTAGGGAAGACAGTTGAGTTCACTGCAGATTCAGTCTTCATCCGAGATAGTATGACAGGAGGTATTGTTGCTACAGGGACAGTTGATCATTCCACCCGTCTCTACTCCTTCTCACACTTTGGTCCACCTTTGCCAGAGCACGACTCTCCTACTTTGAGAGAGTATCATGTGATACAGTCAGGTCGCTTGAACCTTTGTGTGGTTCCTGAGACTACTATTATGATTGCCATGCCACCACCTGTTGAGCTCTTTTCTGTTCAACACGGTTCTCCTACAACACTGCCTGACCCTCCAGCTCCAGTCATCGAGCCACCAGGTGCAGTTGTTGAGGATTCTTCAGAGGACACTCATCTCCTCTCTCATGACAGTGTCAGCACACCTATCATACCACTTGCATTGGGGATTCCCTTTCAGGATCCTCGTGTCTTCTCATTTGAGCATCAGCTCGGCCTTCCAGTGACACCTCATCCTTCGAGGTCACCTCTTCAGCACCCACTGACCTTCACTCCTCTGCATTGGAGTCACAGTGGTTTGCTCTTTGCTCCAGGGGTCCTTTCATTCTGGGGGGCTTTGGAGCCTCGACCCTCTCTCTCGGGGGGGGTTGGCAGCACGCATTGTACTTATGGATTTGAGAGAGTCTCTTGAAGTCATTCCTTCTTGTCTTTGCTTGCTTTTTCATCTCTTTTTGGAGAGGAGTTTTTCCCACTGGGTTTTCTCCTTTACTCCGGTTTATAGAGATTTCCTTGTACTGGGTACCTGATCAGGCCTTGTTGCCGGGACCCATTTTTTTAGATAATTCTTAGCTTTGCTAGGTCAGCTTTCTCCCTGCATTCAGCTTAAGGGGGGGTGTTAGAGTATTATTCCTTTTTGCTTAATAATTAAATCGTATTGATTTAATTATATAAGTTTATAATACTCTAGTTACTTAAGCCTCATTTAGGTGAATTATTAATTAATTATTAATTAATAATGTGCAACCTAGCTTTTTATGGCTTTAGGATTTTCAACCTTATAAGCCTCCTTTGTATCTTTTTTCAGCAATTCTCTCTATTCATTTTTGAGCTCTGCCATTTTGAGCACAAGAGGGTTTCTCTGCTTTTCCATTTTTTGCTTCATACTTTGTGGCAGGTTTATTGCATGCAGCTTGATCTTGGAGCTGAATCTGATTTTTTATCAGCTTCTACAATGCTTACCGAGGTGAAGTACCGGGACTTCCCGGGAGGTCATCCATCCCAGTACCACTCCAGCTTGAGCACGCTTAACTACGGAGTTTCCTTTATGGTTAAACCTACTCTGCTTGCATCCTCATTTGCAAAACCTTCACCAAGTGTTATGCCTTATGAACCATTGATTAGAAAGCCCCTTAAGCTCATCAATTAATAAGTAGGAGATATTTTCCATAGCAAGTCAAATTGTGATATTGCTATCAACATTCAACTGTGTAGTTTTTTGAGTCAAACTCATTGACCCATGATTCATGAGTAGTGGTTCACACCAAAGAATCAAAACTCAGACTCGGCAAGGCTGACTCGACCCGTGACTCGCCGATGACTCGGCAACGACTCGGCTATGACTCGGCAAAAAAAAGAAAAAAGAGATTTCTTAAAATTTAAAACTTGTTTCAGGCACCCATTATTGAATAAAGCTTAAGAACACATCACATCACATCTAAAGGTCAAATAACATCTAAAGGATATGGTTAAGAGAACAAAGTATAATCGATAATGAAGGGAACGAATGGTAATTGTTATGAACAGTCACGTCACTTCATTATGAACTAACATGTCATTTCTAATGTGAACAGTCACATCTTTTCTTATTTGCTAGTTCAATATATATAGATATTCAAATGTGTAGATTCAATCAATAACCAAGGCAATTTGATCACTATTTTTTCCATTACATTCACTATCTTCATTCCATCTCTCTAATTTGAATCTTGTGGATCATTGATTCTTAGCATTTCAATCTTCATTGTCCCAAGGCGTTTGTCCTACTGTTCCCTTTAACAACTCATGAATGCTCATTGATGAATCATGGCTATTCTAACTGATATTCTTGTGATACATCGTCAGCTATTCTCATTTCTTTATGATTCTTCTTATTTATTCATTGGCTAACTTTTTTGACATTCCTTGGACTGCTCTTCATGACCTATCATTTACTTACTGTTCTGATCCTTATTGTGACTGCTCTAACAGTGAATGTCACTGTTTCTAACAGTATATGTCATTGTTTCATCATGTAATCACTGCTATACATCACTTCTCTGATCGATTTTCTTTTCAGTGCTATCACATTGCAAAACACTGCTTTTAATCATCTTTTATCAGTGACTTTTCATGACTAATGACTGCTTTAGGATTCATTCTTCTGTTTGCTATCTTCTTTCTTTGAACACTGTCCTTGAACACTCACTGAAGACTACTGTCATCAGAAATTCATGAAGCCTACTGTCATTAGAGATTCATGAAGATGATCAATGTCCTTAGACATTGATGTGACTCTTTGTTAATTATCATGTCCTCTCATAACAGTCATGATTTTCACCGATATTCTTCTGCATTTCTCCATTTCTGATCACTGTCATAAAAATGAAAGCCACTGTCCTCCAGCATACTGATGCAGGAGCATCCTGGGTGTAAGAGCAATCTTGCATCACCCAAAAATATTTATGTTTTTATATTCAATAAGGGTTATTTTGTGCAGAGCTGCTATTTATGGAAAGTTACTATTTTTGGTAATTTTCGTATGTGCTCAGAATGATCTGATTTCTTTCTTGGAGGTTCATTTTGGTCATATAAGTCTGCCAGTAAAGTTTCATTGCCAGATCAAGTGTATATTAGAAGATATTGAAGATTTTCGGTATTGGCAGCAGGGTACAGAAACTTTGAACTCAGTTTTGAAGGCTTTAGAGGCCCTGGATGAGGTCAAAAATTTGGGTGACGGGAGTTTGTACGGGTCAAGCCTGTAAAGCGCTTTGTGGCATTTTCGAAATGGGGTTATAATAGCCGATCGGGTCAACTAGTGATGACTTATGGTCTTCGGAAGTTGGGCCACCTGAAATGGTGAAAAATAATTTTCTTCAAAATTTCTATTTGGGTTTCAAAGGTTATCTTGAGCCGACTATGATGTAATGAAATGTAAAATAAAATAATTCTAAGTTTGGTCAGCCTTATTGGCTAAAATTCTGGAACCTTCCCAGGTGGTGAAAAATTGCCTATATAAGGAAGGCTGTATTATTGTCTTAGGCAGTTCAGAATAGTTCTGGGTAGTAGATCTGGGTATTGATTCGAGGCTTTGTCCTACAGAATATTGTAAGGGAATGCCCATGTGGCTTTGCATATTGTAATTCTAAAAATTTGTAATTCCACATTTGTGGAGATAAAAAGAAGCCAATTTTCTATTCTTGCATATTGTTGTGGTTTCTCTGTTTCTGTTATGTGTTTGTGGTATTAAGGGGAGCACCCTTCATCAAGTGGTATCAGAGCAGGTTTTCTTGAGTGTGTAAATAGATCGCCGACTGTGAGGAAGTTTGCACCAGGACCGTGGCTAGGGTTTCAGAGCGCATCACAAAAATGCCTCCACGAAGGGAACGTGGTGAAAGAGCTGGTGTTGTGACACCTGAGGTTAGAGAGCTGAAGAGACAAGTGCGAGCATTGCAAGAAGAGATTCGTAGAGGAATGAATCTTAATGTCAGAGATGAAAGCGAGGATGAAGCCGAAGAAGAATATCAAGAAGGAGAAGTTGAAATTGTGAACCAGGAGGAAGAAAGACTTTTTCGGGTGATTTCCAAGATTGGAAAAAGACCTAAGATTAAGGTTCCTACATTTTCTGGAAATCTTAACCCAGAGGAATTGATCGACTGGATCAATGAATGTGAAGAATATTTTGAGTATGAAGATGTTGAGGATCCTGATAGGGTCAAATTTACGAAGGCCAGACTGAAAGGTCATGCGAAGATATGGTGGCAAGAAATTCAATTAGAGCGAAATAGAAGAGGGAAAGATAAAATCACAAGATGGGATCAGATGGTGGATAAATTGAAGTGACAGTTCATTCCTGTTGATTATGAGCTTGACCTACTGAAGAAAATACAGAGTTTGAAGCAAGCAGGAAGATCTATTCAGGAGTATACAGAGGAGTTCTATCGACTTCTCATCAGAACAGGCCATGCAGAAGCTGATAAGGAGAAAGTTGCCCGATACCTTAATGGGTTAAGGCCAAGCATTCAGGAGGAGCTGAATCTGGTTTGAATGAATAGTATTGAAGAGGCATACCAGTTTGCCCTAAAAGTAGAGGAAAAGCTGAACAAGAAGTTTGAGAGTAGGCAAAATGGAAGAGGTCACGGTGGACGATCTAGTGGACGGTCATATGGTGGCCGAAATGAAGATCCGAAAAAGAAGGATGAGGCCAGTAGCAGTCAGAATCAGTGAGGAAATAATTCCAATCGTTTCCAGGATCAGAATAATACAGATCAGAGAGGAAGAGGAAGAGGACAAGGATCTGGAAGAGGTGGCTTCCATGGAACATGTTTTCACTGTGGAGAAGAAGGTCATAGGGCATTTGAATGTCCTCAGCGCCAAGGCAGAACAGACAGGAGAAATGAAGGCCAGGCCAGAGTTGCACATGAAGATGAAGATGCCAGATCATCAAATTCTGAAGATGCTGAAAGAGGAGAAACGTTGATTAACAGAAGAGTCCTGTTGAGTGGTGAGAATGAACCTGAGCAAAGAAGGAGCCTGTTTCGCACCAGGTGCAAGTGCGAAGGTAAATGTTGTGATGTGATTATTGATAGTGGAAGCACTGACAATTTGGTGTCAGAAGAGATGGTGGAAAAGTTGAAGCTCAAGAGATAGAAACACCCACATCCATATCGGATTGCCCGGGTCCAGGATGACCACAAGGTCATGGTCAGTGAACAGTGCCAGGTAAAGTTCAAGATCGGCGGGTACCAAGATGAGGTACTATGTGATATCATCTCTATGGATGCATGTCATATGTTGTTGGGTAGACCGTGGCAGTTTGACAGATGTGCTGTACATGATGGTCGTGCGAATACCTATTCCCTGACAAAGGATGGAGTGCGACATAAGCTAAAACCATTGAAGGAGACTGAAGAAAAGGTATGTGGTAATGCAAGAATAACATTTGTTGATGGAAGAAAATTCTTAGATGGTATGAGGCATGAGCATGTGTGTTTTGCTTTAATTCCAAAAGTTGGTAAAGAAGAAGTAGAGGATGTACCTGTAGAGGTTGTAGATTTGTTGAATGAGTTTCAAGATATTGTATCTGATAATGTACCTGATGGATTACCACTGGTAAGGAAGATCAGTCACAAGATGGATTTGATTCCAGGAGCTAGTTTGCCAAACAAGGCAGCACACAGAATGACACCAGCAGAAAGTGAAGAGTTGAATACTCCACTGTGCTGCTGTGATCTCATCTTCAACACCTCCTTCATGATACTCTGTCAGATCTGAAATGTTAAACACTGGTGAAATATTTAGCTCAGTAGGCAATTCTACCTCATATGCATTTCTGGAATCATGTTTCTTTATTATCTTACATGGTCCAAACTTCTTCATCTTCAGCTTGTTATATGTACTAACCGAAAACCGCTTCTTCCGCAAATGAACCATGACTTCATCGCCAACCTGAAATTCCTTATGCCTCCTTTTCTCATCTGCCTTAGCCTTATACTGTGCATTCATCTTGTTAATCTGCTTCCTCACCTCCTCATGGATGTTCTTCAAATGTTCTACAAAATCCTCAGCCTCGGCACTACTTATTTCTCCTTTATCTATCTTTCTCAATTCAGATGCATTTCTTGGACTACTTCCATATACAATCTGGAACGGTGATTTACCAGTGCTCCTATTGACAGAATTATTGTATGCAAATTCTGCCTGTGGTAAAATCAAATCCCATCTTGTTGGCTTATCTCCAACCAAACATCTCAGTAGATTTTCCAAACTTCTATTCACCACCTCTGTCTGTCCATCAGTCTGTGGATGATGTGATGAACTGAACTACAAATCTGTCTTCAACTTCTTCCACAATGTCCGCTAGAAATATTCAACAAACTTAGTATCTTGATCTGAAACTATGGTCTTTGGTAAACCATGTAGTCTCACCACTTCTCTGAAAAATAATTCTGCTATATGAACATCATCATTAGTCTTCGTGCAGGGAATGAAATGTGTCATCTTTGAAAATCTGTCAACTACTACAAAAATTGAATCATGTCCCCGCTGTGTCCTCGGTAAACCAAGAACAAAGTCCATACTGATATCCTCCCAAGGCTTCTCTAGTACAGGTAATGGCTGATACAACCCTGTATTCTGCTTCACTCCCTTCGCCATCTGACATACTCTGCAACTTTGTATAAAATTTTTGACATCTTGTTGTAATTATGGCCAATAATAATTTTCACTAACCAAAGCAAGGGTTTTATCACAATCAAAATGTCCCGCCAATCCTCCACTATGCTTCTCCTTGATGAGATTCTCCCTCATAGAGCTTCGGGGAATGCACAACTGACTCCTTCTGAATAGCATATCATTCTGAATGATGAAATCCAACCATTTCATCCTGTCTAGAGCAACAGGTTCTGTACAAGATTTCCAAGCTTCACCAAAATCGGGATCCTCCGGGTACAAATTCTTGAGTTCCTTGAACACAACCACTTCAATCTGCATTTCTGTCAGCAATAGTTTCCTTCTACTAAAAGCATCTGCAACCCTGTTAGACTTTCCACTCCTGTGTTTCAAAACAAATGTATAACTCTGCAAAAACTCAACCCATTTCAAATGCCTTTGATTCAATTTCCCTTGACTATTCAAATATTGCAAAGCTTGATGATCAGTATACAAAACAAACTCCTTAGGAAGTAGATAGTGCCTCCACTTTTTCAATGCCTGAACTATAGCATAAAATTCCTGATCATAAACATAATATTTTCTCTTGGCATCATTTAATTTCTCACTGAAATAAGCAACAGGTTTACCTTCTTAGCTCATAACAGCTCCTATTGCAGTACCACTAGCATCACAATCTACTTGAAACACCTTATTAAAATTTGGAATGGCTAAAACTGGTTGTTCTGTAACTTTTTGTTTCAACAATTGAAAACTTTTTTCTGCCCCTTTAGTCCACTTAAACTCTTTTCTATCCCCTCTCATTGTCTCAGTCAAGGGACCACAAATACTATTAAAATTTTTGATAAACTTTCTATAAAAACTAGCTAGACCATGAAAAGATCTTACCTCAGTAGCACTCCTTGGGGTAGGCCATTCAAGGATAGCATGTACCTTCTCTGGGTCCATTTTTAGACCTTCTGCTGAGACTACAAATCCTAAATACACTAACTCTTTCTTCACAAAATTGCACTTCTTCAAATTAATCAACAATTTCTCATCTCTCAACTTCTCAAATGCCATACAAATATGCATCATATGTTCCTCCAATGTCTTGCTAAAGATCAAAATATCATCTAGGTAAACAATGATAAACTTACCCAGAAATTCTTTGAGAACCTCATTCATGAGCCGCATGAAAGTGCTCGGTGCATTGGTTAGCCCAAAAGTCATGACTAACCACTCATATAGTCCTTCCTTTGTCTTGAAGGCTGTCTTCCATTCATCTCCTTCTCTGATCCAAATCTGGTGATATCCACTCTTCAGATCTATCTTTGAGAAATACACAACTCCACTCAAACAATCCATAATATCATCCATTCGTGGCAATGGAAACCTATACTTGATTGTGATCTTGTTTATTGCTCTGGAATCTGTACACATCTTCCACTCTCCATTCTTCTTTGGTGCTAATACTGCTGGTACAGCACAGGGACTCAGACTGTCTCGAATCAACCCCTTCTGCAATAACTCATGTACTTGTCTATTCAACTCTTCACTTTCTGCTGGTGTCATTCTATGTGCTGCCTTGTTTGGCAAACTGGCTCCTGGAATCAAATCCATCTAGTGACTGATCTTCCTTACCGGTGGTAATCCATCAGGTACATTATCAGATACAATATCCTGAAACTCATTCAACAAATCTACAACCTCTACAGGTACATCCTCTATTTCTTCTTTACCAACTTTTGGAATTAAAGCAAAACACACATGCTCATGCCTCATACCATCTAATAATTTTCTTCCATCAACAAATGTTATTCTTGCATTACCACATACATTTTCTTCAATATCCTTCAATGGTTTTAGCTTATGTCGCACTCCATCCTTTGTCAGGGAATAGGTATTCGCACGACCATCATGTACAGCACATCTGTCAAACTGCCATGGTCTACCCAACAACATATGACATGCATCCATAGAGATGATATCACATAGTACCTCATCTTGGTACCCGCCGATCTTGAACTTTACCAGGCACTGTTCACTGACCATGACCTTGTGGTCATCCTACACCCAGGCAATCCGATATGGATGTGGGTGTTTCTGTCTCTTGAGCTTCAACTTTGCCACCATCTCTTCTGACACCAAATTTTTATTGCTTCCACTATCAATAATCACATCACAACATTTACCTTCGCACTTGCACCTGGTGCGAAACAGGCTCCTTCTTTGCTCAGGTTCATTCTCACCACTCAACAGGACTCTTCTGTTAATCAAAGTTTCTCCTCTTTCAGCATCTTCAGAATTTGATGATCTGGCATCTTCATCTACATGTGCAACTCTGAGCTGGCTTTCATTTCTCCTATCTATTCTACCTTGGCGCTGAGGACATTCAAATGCCCTATGACCTTCTTCTCCACAGTGAAAACATGTTCCACGGAAGCCACCTCTTCCAGATCCTTGTCCTCTTCCTCTTCCTCTCTGATCTCTATTATTCTGATCCTTGAAACGATTGGAATTATTTCCTCACTGATTCTGACTACTACTGGCCTCATCCTTCTTTTTCGGATCTTCATTTCGGCCACCATATGACCGTCCACCAGATCGTCCACCGCGACCTCTTCCATTTTGTCTGCTCTTAAACTTCTTGTTCAGCTTTTCCTCTACTTTTAGGAAAAACTGGTATGCCTCTTCAATACTATTCATTCAAACTAGATTCAGCTCCTCCTGAATGCTTGGCCTTAACCCATTAAGGTATCGGGCAACTTTCTCCTTATCAGCTTCTGCATGGCCTGTTCTGATGAGAAGTCGATAGAACTCCTCTGTATACTCCTGAACAGATCTTCCTGCTTGCTTCAAACTCTGCATTTTCTTCAGTAGGTCAAGCTCATAATCAATAGGAATGAACTGTCACTTCAATTTATCCACCATTTGATCCCATCTTGTGATTTTATCTTTCCCTCTTCTATTTCGCTCTAATTGAATTTCTTGCCACCACATCTTCGCATGACCTTTCAGTCTGGCTTTCACAAATTTGACCCTATCAGGATCTTCAACATCTTCATACTCAAAATATTCTTCACATTCATTGATCCAGTCGATCAATTCTTCATGGTTAAGATTTCCAAAAAATGTAGGAACCTCAATCTTAGGTCTTTTTCCAATCTTGGAAATCGCCCGAAAAAGTCTTTCTTCCTCCTGGTTCACAATTTCAACTTCTCCTTCTTGATATTCTTCTTCAGCTTCATCCTCGCTTTCATCTCTAACATTAAGATTCATTCCTCTACGAATCTCTTCTTGCAATGCTCGCACTTGTCTCTGCAGCTCTCTAACCTTAGGTGTCACAACACCAGCTCTTCCGCCACGTTCCCTTCGTGGAGGCATTTTTGCGATGCGCGCTGAAACCCTAGCCACGGTCCTGGTGCAAACTGCCTCACAGTCGGCGATCTATTTACACACTCAAGAAAACTTGCTCTGATACCACTTGATGAAGGGTGCTCCCCTTAATACCACAAACACATAACAGAAATAGAGAAACCACAACAATATGCAAGAACGGAAAATTGGCTTCTTATTATCTCCACAAATGTGGAATTACAAACTTTTAGAATTACAATATGCAAAGCCACATGGGCATTCCCTTACAATATTCTGTAGGACAAATCCTCGAATCAATACCCAGATCTACTACCCAGAACTATTCTGAACTGCCTAAGACAATAATATAGCCTTCCTTATATAGGCAATTTTTCACCGCCTGGGAAGGTTCCAGAATTTTAGCCAATAAGGCCGACCAAACTTAGAATTATTTTATTTTACATTTCATTACATCATAGTCGGCTCAAGATAACCTTTAAAACCCGAACAGAAATTTTGAAAAAAATTATTTTTCGCCATTTCAGGTGGCCCAACTTCCGAAGACCATAAGTCATCACCAGTTGACCCGATCGGCTATTATAACCCCATTTTGGAAATGCCACGAAGCGCTCTATAGGCTTGACCCACGCAAGCGCTCTTCATCCAAATTTTTGACCTCATTCGGGGCCTCTAAAGCCTTCAAAACTGAGTTCAAAGTTTCTGTACCCTGCTGCCAATACTGAAAATCTTCAATATCTTCCAATATACACTTGATCTGGCAATGAAACTTTACTGGCAGACTTATATGACCAAAATGAACCTCCAAGAAAGAAATCAGATCATTCTGAGCACATACGAAACTTACCAAAAATAGTAACCTTCCATAAATAGCAGCTCTGCACAAAATAACCCTTATTGAATATAAAAACATAAATATTTTTGGGTGATGCAAGATTGCTCTTACACCTAGGATGCTCCTGCATCACATACTATCTTCTACATCCTTTTGTTTTCTGCTCTCATTCGTGGATTATTGCTCATATCATTGTTATTATGACTGCATCATTGGCACAGTCTTCCTTCTTGAAACAACAGATTATTGTCTTGTTCTAAGTGATTGTCACAATTTTTCTCATCCTTCAACAACATGTATATCACTGTTGTTGACAAGTCTATGGCTCGGGCCTGCCGCGGCGTGGGTCATGAGGCACGGACCCGCGAGTTATGGCCATGACCCGTTGACTCGGTGAGTGACGCGGGTCATGCCCCATAACTCGGCCCATGACTCAGCTGGGTCACCAAAACCCGGGAGCCATGGCTTGACCCGCGAGTCAGGATAACTCGCCTGACTCGCTGCGGGTTTTGATACTCTGGTTCACACGAACCCATCTCTCATGAGAATGAATGGAACACTTAGCACTCATTGGCTCTAGGTGATGCTCACAGAGGTGAAGCACTGGGACTTCCTGAGAGGTCACCCATTCCAGTACTACTCCAACTCGAGCACACTTAACTACGGAGTTTCCTCCTTGGTTAAACCCACTCTGCTTGCATTCTCATTTGCAAAACCTTCACCAAGTGTTGTGCCTTACGAACTAGTTGATGAGCTTAAGGGGCTTTCTAATCGATGGTTCATAAGGCACAACACTTGGTGAAGGTTTTGCAAATGAGAATGCAAGCAGAGTGGGTTTAACCACAAAGGAAACTCCGTAGTTAAGTGTGCTCGAGTTGGAGTAGTACTGGGATGGGTGACCTCTCGGAAAGTCCCGGTGCTTCACCTTTGTGAGCATCAGCTAGAACCAATGAGTGCTAAGTGTTCCATTCATTCTCATGAGAGATGGGTTCGTGTGAACCACTACTCATGAATCACGGGTCAATGAGTTTGACTCAAAAAACTACACAGTTGAATGTTGATAGCAATATCACAATTTGACTTGCTGTGGAAAATATCTCCTACTTATTAATTGACGAGCTTAAGGGGCTTTCTAATGAATGGTTCATAAGGCATAACACTTGGTAAGGTTTTGCAAATGAGGATGCAAGCAGAGTGGGTTTAACCATGGAGGAAACTCTGTAGTTAAGCGTGCTCGAGCTAGAGTGGTATTGGGATGGATGACCTCCCGAGAAGTCTCGGTGCTTCACCTCCGTAAGCATCACCTAAAGCCAATGAGTGCTAACTGTTCCATTCATTCTCATGAGAGATGGGTTCATGTAAACCACTACTCATGAATCACAGGTTAATGAAAAGACCAAATTTGAGGTCAATAAACATGGCAAACTGAATCAATGACTTGAAAGAATTTTTTTAGCTTGCTACTACAGGCTGACTGAACTCCACATTTTTTAAGTGCTTGGAACCCATGAACAGTTCATTGCTTCTATCTTCTAGCCATATTAATCTTTGATGTTCATGCATCTCACATCTTTTTCCATTCTACTCACATCTTTTTCGCTACATTCTTGATATCGATTTCTTTTGGGGATTTGTTAAACAGCTCACTGGTTTTTTTTGTACTTCCATATCTTGCTTACATACTGAATTATTCCTTATTACATTACAATGACCTTTAAACTTGATTATGAATTTTGCTTTGAATATTGAGTCTAACATTGCAATTGAACATCTCTGAATGCCATTCCACTCTTGGGCTCAGGTGCCCTGTTGGATGCCCCTGCATCATCAACCAAGTGGTACAAATGATCAAATCCCATAGATGGTCTATAGCTATGATAGAGTCTGAAAAGGTAGAGAGACCTACATTTGTGACTCAGAAGAAACTTCAGCTTTAAAAAACAAAGCCAATTAGGTTGGCAGACTTGTGGATCGGGCCGGCATTTGGTGGAAGAGGAAAAAAGATGACTAGAACTCTGGAGGCCCACTATAATGGATTTCGGTATTCAACCATGAGAGCAGAAGAGAGAGCTGATATCATGTATCAAAATATTAAACATGCATTCTTCCAGCCAGCAAAGAAGGAGATGATTACTTTGCTTCATTTTCATTTGCATAACCATATTATGGTGGGAACTAAGAAGACTAAGGATGTCTAGTTTTATGTGGAAGTAATGGACGTGGTCCAAACTTTAGGAGGGGAAAGAAGGTCCATGTATGATCTCGATGAAATTGAGGAAGAGCAGCAAGAGAGGGACAGGAAAAATCAAATCAATGGAGAGTTTGAAGGGTTTGTTAAACGAGTAACAGAGCTATGGGAGCAGCCTCATCTAAAAGATTTTGAACTGGAGTTTGATATACCATTTAGAGAGCTAGGTTTTCATGGAGTTCCTTTCAAAGCCTTTGCTTTTATTGTTTCTACCATAAACTATTTGGTAGAGTTGGTGGAATTTCCTTTCTTAGTAATAACCATTAGTGAGATTGAGATAGTTAACCTTGAGAGAGTAGGACTTGGGCAAAAGGCATTTGATATGGCTATTGTTTTCAAAGACTTCAAGCGGGATCTACTCCACATTGATGTTATTCCTCAATCTTCTCTTGATGGCATCAAAGAATGGCTAAACTCAATGGATATAAAGTATTATGAAAGCAAAATGAACTTGAACTGGCGGCCAATTTTGAAGACCATTTCAGATGATCCAGATAAATTTATTAAAGATGGTGGCTAGGAATTTCTGAATTGCAAAATCCATCTTCCTTTTGGGTGACAGAATCCAATAGATGCTTCAAAATGTTTGAAGTTATTTCACCAAGCTTTATCAAATGGATCTCTCATGAGAATGAATGGAACAGTTAGCACTCATTGGCTCTAGGTGATGCTTACGGAGGTGAAGTACTGGGACTTCCTGGGAGGTCCTCCATCCCAGTACCACTCCAGCTCGAGCATGCTTAACTACGGAGTTTCCTCCATGGTTAAACCCACTCTGCTTGCATCCTCATTTTCAAAACCTTCACCAAGTGTTATGCCTTATGAACCATTCATTAGAAAGCCCCTTAAGCTCATCAATTAATAAGTAGGAGATATTTTCCACAGCAAGTCAAATTGTGATATTGCTATCAAGATTCTACTGTGTAGTTTTTTGATTCAAACTCATTGACCCATGATTCATGAGTAGTGGTTCACACAAACCCATCTCTCATGAGAATGAATGGAATAGTTAGCACTCATTGGCTCGAGCTGATGCTCACAGAGGTGAAGCACTGGGACTTCTTGAGAGGTCACCCATTCTAGTACTACACCAACTCGAGCGCACTTAACTACAGAGTTTCCTCCCTGGTTAAACCGACTCTGCTTGCATTCTCATTTGCAAAACCTTCACCAAGTGTTGCGCCTTACGAATCAGTTGATGAGCTTAAGGGGCTTTCTAATCGATGGTTCATAAGGCACAACACTTGGTGAAGGTTTTGCAAATGAGAATGCAAGCAGAGTGGGTTTAACCACGGAGGAAACTCCTTAGTTAAGTGCGCTTGAGTTGGAGTAGTACTGGGATGGGTGACCTCTCGGGAAGTCCTGGTGCTTCACCTCTGTGAGCATCAGCTAGAGCCAATGAGTGCTAAGTGTTCCATTCATTCTTATGAGAGATGGGTTCATGTGAACCACTACTCATGAATCACGGATCAATGAGTTTGACTCAAAAAACTACACAGTTGAATGTTGATAGCAATATCACAATTTGACTTGCTGTGGAAAATATCTCCTACTTATTAATTGACAAGCTTAAGGGGCTTTCTAATGAATGGTTCATAAGGCATAACACTTGGTGAAGGTTTTGCAAATGAGGATGCAAGCAGAGTGGGTTTAACCATGGAGGAAACTCCGTAGTTAAGCGTGCTTGAGCTAGAGTGGTACTGGGATGGATGACCTCTTGGGAAGTCCTAGTGCTTCACCTCCATAAGCATCACCTAGAGCCAATGAGTGGTAACTGTGCCATTCATTCTCATGAGAGATGGGTTCATGTAAACCACTACTCATGAATCACAGGTTAATGAAAAGAACTTTGAATTTCTGAATTGGGAAATCCATCTTCCATTTGGGTGACAGAATCCAATAGATGCTTCAAAATGTTTGAAGTTCTTTCACCAAGCTTTATCAAATGGATCTCTCACGAGAATGGATGGAACAGTTAGCACTCATTGGCTCTAGGTGATGCTTATGGAGGTGAAGCACCGAGACTTCTCGGGAGGTCATCCATCCCAGTACCACTCCAGCTCGAGCACGCTTAACTACAGAGTTTCCTCCATGATTAAACCCACTCTGCTTGCATCCTCATTTGCAAAACCTTCACCAAGTGTTATGCCTTATGAACGATTCATTAGAAAGCCCCTTAAGCTCGTCAATTAATAAGTAGGAGATATTTTCCACAGCAAGTCAAATTGTGAAATTGCTATCAAGATTCAACTGTGTAGTTTTTTGAGTCAAACTCATTGACCCGTGATTCATGAGTAGTGGTTCACACGAACCCATCTCTCATGAGAATGAATGGAACAGTTAGCACTCATTGGCTCTAGCTGATGCTCAAAGAGGTGAAGCACCGGGACTTCCTGAGACGTAACCCATTCCAGTACGACACCAACTCGAGCGCACTTAACTACGGAGTTTCCTCCCTGGTTAAACCCACTATGCTTGCATTCTCATTTGCAAAACCTTCACCAAGTGTTGCACCTTATGAACCAGTTGATGAGCTTAAGGGGTTTTCTAATCGATGGTTCATAAGGCACAACACTTGGTGAAGGTTTTGCAATAGTACTGCATAAATTAATCACCTAAACAATATGAGAGCAGAGAGTCAACATAAACAAATCTCTAGTTTTTCAATATAAAAATGGCCACAGGCCACACATGCAAAAAGCAGGTTTGGAATAGACGGTGACTAAAAAAATGCTAAATTGGAGGGGAATCATGAACATTAATTAGGTTTGGAGAACTTTTTCAATTATGATTTACAGCGAGAAAGGAGATTTCTCTCACATGACGTCCTGCTTTCAAAACATGACTTAGACCGGTGACCCCACAAATTACAATTACTGTCATCGACTTAAGATAAGATGCATTTTTTTTCAAACGCGCTTTGATTATTAAACAAACCCCACTCCGACATGAGAACGAAGGATGCATTGCACGTAGACAATCTGTTCAAACAAGAAGTTTCTATCATACCTACTGCATAGCCTATCAACTACTATAAATACTTGGTATGTAAGCCAGTTATCTCATACCAAAGAAGATGGACTCGAGAGGAAAGATGAAGTTCAGCAGCATGTCCTTACTGGTTTTTATTGCAGTCTTCATTTTGGCTGTAGTAATACCATCATATGCCAATCTTCCCTGACAGGCATACTACTACAAGTCTCCTCCTCCACCAGTCCACCTGCCTTCACGGGCTCCCAAGCCTCCAGTTTATACTCCCCCTAAGACATCTCCTCCCCCTCACCATGAGAAACCACCAAAGGCACCAGTGTCTCCTCCATATGAACACAAATCCCCACCTCCTCCAAAGGTGGAATTGAAGCCACCTCACCACCCTCCTCCTGTGGTAACTCCTTCCCCACCCATTCACCCACCTCCACATTCTAAATCACCAGTCTACCCACCACCTACCCATCACTACTCTCACAAGTCCCGCCCTCCTCCATACTAGTTGATCTTTCAAAGAGCTGATAAGGTATCCAATTCAATGGAGATTTTGCTTCTTTGTTGTATTTCAATTACAATTGATAGTTGTTTTTATTTTTATTTTTATTTTTTATCATATGTGGGAATGTGATGTACAAATATCAATTGTCTTACTCTCTGTTGTTTACTCATTGCAGGGTGCCAACTTTGTTTTTTGGGAGTTGAAGTTGTGAAGAGGCACTAGCTTTAATACAATAATAGATTTAGCTGTAGTCTTTTTAAGACAATCGTTTACAACACAATTTAATCACATTGATCTGCATAAGGACCTTAATTCTTAATCATGGATCATATAATGCCATATTCGATATAATACAGCATTCTATTGTTTATTTTTCTCATAGAGTATGTCGTTATTGATTTTATACTTCCCGCAGCTTTCTGATTTTTGCAAAACCTAAGAGTAACTTCTATCATTTATTTTTAGAGCTAGGTTACTTATTAAGGTAGTAAAAAGAGGTTCATATATGTATCGGAATAGCTTTACATGAATTAAACTTATTTAAATAAATGTACGTGCAATTAACAAATGTACAAATTTTAATATGTAAGGATTCAAAATTTGATGAGTTGAGAGATATTTGCAAAATAGAATGGGGAAGATAGCTATATTTAGTTTTCAAATTGATGATGAAATGAGGATGTTAGTAATGTACATTATCTATTTGTCAAAATTGAAAATTTGATGTTATTCAAACATACACTATCTAAAAATTTGCACAAATTTAGAATCTTGGACACTCTTGAGTAGCTCTTAAATTATCTTTGATGCCTAGATCTAATTTGCTGGACTTTGGATTTCTAAAAGTCATTTTTCCACAATCTCCAATATCTAAATGTGTGCAAGGATAAGCTATATTTAAAAATACCTTAAATGATGCTATTGAACTACGAGGATCAAGTTCTACTTGGTCAAAACTCTTGGTGGGCTACTCTTATAGCATTGGGTAAAGGTTGAAAAGAAAAAAACATGCAAATGACTTATATGTTAAAACTCATTAGTGGTAGACCATTTCAAATAAATGAAGAGTAAAAGTGCATGAAACCACCAAAATCAATCACTATCAAGGATTCATGACTATTTTTCTTTTTCCCTAAAGTTTAATTGAAGATATTTTCAATGGGAAAGATTGGTAAAAGAGTAAAGAAAGAAAATGAATTTTTAATATGTATAATAAATATTTTTGAAGAAGAGATCGAGATAATTGTAAAGAAATTTGAAGAATTAGAATAGGAGAATAGACCATAAAAGGAATAAGTTTCAAAATTGAGAGAAGGAAATAATTTTTTCAATCAATTACTTGTGTAATCACCTAAAAATGGTCAACAAAACCATCAACCCCCTAATTTCGATTGTTCATCAAGAGAGCCTTAATCTTGATTAAATCCCCTAAGTCTAACCTAAGGCAATTCAACTTATCAATTTGATTTGACCTATACTCTAGGTCCTATTCAACCATCACACTTGATCTTATTTAATTAATTAATTCTTAAATCCTAATGTTGTTGACAATTAAATCAACCTTATGCGATTTATTTAATTATTGTCTTAGGATGTTATTTAAATAAATATGAATTATCAATTAATCATAAAAAGGAATTGAATTAATTTTTTCATCACAATTTGGAGAAAAATACATTAAATCATTTAATTATTCTAAAAAAACATTTATAGAGTCATCATTTAGTCAATTGAACACAATTTTGGAAACAATCCAGTTAACTGGGAATTTAGCAACTTCAGTTCAGTCTTAGAAGTTTCCAAAATAACTGACCAAACCAGTTTAGTTAACTGATTCTCTCGACCAATCGAATCAATTGCACATGGATTGTGCTAGTCTGCAACAAATCTCAATCATTCATCTTTGGTCAATCTCGTCCATTCATTCTCGAGAGGATTCCTATATAACTAGGGCTCCATTCTCACAAAAGCAAAAAAATTTCTAAGTAGGGTAATGTTGTCAATTTGATCAATATTATTTATGCATTGAAATTATTGTTAGTTATCTTAATTATATAGTTAGTTTGTTTTAATAACATCATTGTTGCATTCATCAAATCTAGGAACGCTCATTTTGTTTTCCTAATATGGATTAACTCTTAGCTAATTGGATGAACACTGCATTTGCATATTAGCTTAAAATCCTTCATTTAGATTACATCTTTAGTCACTGGGTTTTGCAATGGCCTAAGACCAAAACTCATACTCGTGTCTACTAGAAGGCAATGATTCATCTTGGTTGGTTTCAGTTTTAGATTATTCTATCTTCATTGTTTAAATCAATCATATAAAGACTCATTTAAGTGTAGTGTTATTTATCAACCACTTTTTACACAAATTTAGGAAACTCAATGTCGACTGAATTATATGCTTCCACTATGCAATGTCTCATATATTACAAATGATTTATTTTATTCAATTGATGAATAATGTTATATAGCCAAAGGTTATATGGATAAAATTATACAATTGGGGAAAAAGTTATATTTAAATATACAACTCATGTTAGTTGTGAGGATAATGACAAAGAATTCTTTTCGACAAAATTTAGTTTTGGGTAGTAGAAGGAATGAGATATAAAGGAAAAAGTTTGGGAAAAAATAGAAAAGTAATTATAGAGTTAATTGAACTAAGAGTGAGACAAAAGAACAACGGCCTTAGATATGTTTGTGATGAAATAAATGAAATTGATGTTGCAGGTACTATAGGTTCAAACAAATCAACTAGAAAAATGCAATTAATGTATTGTTATCATTCTCATAGGCAAGGATATAAAATAGAAACATGCTTGGATATTCGTACTAATATTATTTTTAGATCACTCTAATAAATATGTTGGATTAGGAAGTAGAAGAAATAACCTATAAATACAATATACATATTGATTGTGTATGGATTAATGTATCTAATTGAAGAAAGGTCAAAAATATTTTTTAAATGTTGTAAAAGAATAATTATAGCCATGTCAAACAAAATAACAATAATGCATGCTGATCACAAAGATCTCGTTGAATAGTTATAGTGTTGATTGAAAATATCAGTTTTGAACCTAAAAAGTTGTAATGTTGATTGGAGAAATCATTGTAGAATGTTTGTAACATTTATCACAAATATCATTGTTGAACCTATGAAATTATACTATTGATTATAGATTTCATTATTGAATGGTTATAACATTGATTGCAAAGATACTCGTTAAACTTAAAAGGTTGAAGTGTTTATTACAAAGATAATTGTTCAATGGTTTAATATTGATCACTGAGATCATTTTTGAAATTATAGTTAAAGAGATTACATTACTATATATATGAAGGTTTTGATAATAAATATAATTGGAAATGCTTTACCTTCTTATAATTGTTGCTAAATTTGTGAAGTCTTTAATCATTGTTGAAATGCATCACATAGATTTTTGTTGAATCTATGAGATCTTTGATCACAAAGGTAGTTTGAAATGCTTCACTTTCTTTATTTAAATAACTTTAGAAATCATCTTATTATAGATAATGATGAACAAAAGTAATGAAGGAAATTCAAAACAAGGATAACTTTGTATACTTCTTAGAAGGTATAAGTGTCAAATATTGTTCATTTTTACATGCATAGGTAATGAACCTATTAGCTCTAGTTAAGTTGTGTGACTAAATAAATTTTAATAAATATTTATCACTTACTTAAATTTAAATATATTAACCATGAAGACTACAGTGTTGAATTATAAATGTCACACACACACATTTATCTTCAACATAACATTATTATTTATTTATTAATGTTGAGAGTCATTCTATAATTGAAGATGAGTATGCATGTATGTACATAATTTTTTTTTAAATGTATGATGCAGGAGCATCCTAGGATTCTTGGCAATCCTGTATCAACCAAAAATATGTTTATCTTTGATAGTAGATGATTGGTTTTGATCTCGGTTTGATGGAGTTCTTGCTAGGTTTGGGAGACTGGTTGCTCAGTTTATGTGGTTACCGGGATGCTTGGTAATTGAAGGCATCGATTTCTTCTCGTGCTTAGTGACAACTGTGTTTCTCGGTCATGCTTAATGTGGTCAGTTGACTTGCACTCAGTTATTTTCTCTGTTGCTCAGTATTCATGCTTACCGATTGGATTGTTTGGATGAATCGACTTTGTCGACTGGTGCATTTAATTTGGGTCGCACTCCTTGAGTTATGGATTGGCGGTTGGACATCTGGGGATCTAAATCTAGCATGGTGCATTCTTCTATGCAGATTTGATGACACTTGGGGCCATCTTTGTAGAGTTTATTTATCTTGTAAGGCTATGGGAGATTCGACTGATGTTTTAGCATTTAATATTTGTTTGGATGGGTTAATTGTTTCATCAGCCAACTTGTGTCTATGATTCAATATTTATAGGGTGCTTGGGTAGTTGTTTTGGGAGTAGCTTTGGATGAAAAAAAGAAAGGTTAGTAGCCTATGAGCTTAGAAATAGGAAGATTGCTTGGAAGTTTGAGTACAAGTTTAGATCTTTCTTGGGTGCCTACCAGTGTGTTGTGTGTTGCAGACCTGGGCCAGCTGAATGCTGATGTTGTGGAAAAGATTTGGATCCGGTGAGATCTTGTAAATTGTTACTTGCTTTGTACTTGGCCATAATCAGGAAGGCCTTACAGCTTGGCACATTGCATGTAGTCAGTGATTTCATGAATAAAAACTTTCATTTCATATTAAAATTGTGCTTCTTATTGTGCATCTCCACTGCATATTGGTTTGGCTATAAGGTCAGTCTGTCCTTAATTGGATTCACCAACCTTGACTGCATCAAGTGGTATCAGAACAGGGTGTGTTCCTGTTGGAGCAAGTTGGTCTGGTGGAGTGAAGTGTGTCCCTGTTTGAGCGAGGTTTGTTCCTAATGGAGCTAAGTGGATCTTGTGTATCTAGATCTTGATTTGAAGATGCCTCTGAGGAGAAATCGTGAGATGTCAGAGGAAGAAGTTGTTGAAGAATTCAGTCTTGATGATTTTAGGGCTTTGCAGAAACTATTATGAATAAGGTGTCTCAACCTTGGATAATTCCTATTCTTATTATTTGTTTTGTAAATGTATTTTTTGCAAATAATGAAATTAAGTGTGAGTGTACATGTCTAGCTAGAATGTTGATGTGTCACTCCACTTGATGTGTCGACATCTTGTGCGTAAGGAGATCATGACTGAAACGGTCATGATGGATTCCTATGACACGTAAGAAGTATTTAAGGAATGTGCTATGACAGGTGTAAGAGCATCTTATGACTTGGGCCTATTTGGGCACCCAAGAAGAAGTGGTTGGTGTGTGTAAGAGAATATGCCTAAAATAGGTTGGTATGACAGATTCTCTTACACTTCTCTTGTGACCATTATTTTTGGCGGATTCTATGACAAGTTGTCATAGTCTATTCTAGGGATGGACACCTATTCTTGGGATTGCATGTAACAGTTGTGTACATGTGGCTTTGTGCATGGGTCTTGGTGGTTGGATGCAAAACTCCTTTTTTGGGTTTTTTTTGGGTTTTTTTTGGGTCCCGAGGACCCTATATATATGATGTTGCTTCGATGGGAGAGATATAAGTTTTACTAGTCTCTCATCTCCTGAAAGAACTTGCATTGCAAGTGTGTTGTAGTCTTTGCATTGAAGATAATACATTTTGCAGGTTTTGGAGTTGTGGGGTTGTTTTATCGAAAGGTTTTTCCTGATGGAATATGGATGAAGTGACTGAGGGGGGGGGGTGAATCAGTCAACCATAAAAACACTTCACAGTTAATTCTTTGCAGATCCTTTAAGATATCTTAACAATGTTGTTTGTTTTAGCACTCAGTAAATAGATTGCAGTAACTTTGAAGATGCAGAAAGTATTAACAATATTATCTTTAGATATTCATCAGTGCATGTAAATGATTGAGGAAGCAATTAAGAACACAAGAGACACAAGATTTAACGTGGAAACCCAATATGGGAAAAACCACCAATGTATCTAGATACTAATTTTCACTTTTCTGAAGTGATGCCCGGTTAGAAGCCAACCCGGTAAAAGGTTACAAAAAACACTGTTAGGTGTGACCTTGTTAGAGGATTTAAAACACCCTGCTAGGAGTGGCCTGGTAAGAGGTCTTGAAAACAATTCAATAGAATTGTCACCTTGTTAGAGGATTTATATTATGGCTGTTAAACCAACTTGGTTAAGAGATTTTGAATTTACTGTTACAATGATAAGAAGGTAACAATGAAAAAGTGACCTGTATAATAATGCAACTGTCTTGCTGATTACAGATCTCTGTTCTGCATAAGTCTGATCCTCTCTGATCGAATAAATCTCTGCTACTCCTCAAGGATATCTGAACATCCTTCACAAATTCGCATATACCTTTCCTTCTTTTCTTCTGTAAATCTTCTGCTGTCTCTTTTTTTTACTTTTCACATTTGACCTTTTATTTATATGATTTTGGATTAGTCAAATCGACACTATTTAGTATAACAGTCGGCTGAATTAAGTAAACTCTATTTGCAAAAATCTTTCAAGGGCCGACAGTGCTCGGTGACCATATCTTTTTATAATTTTTCGGAGACCGAGGGAACTCGGTAAACACCAACAATCCTTTACCTTTGATAACGGACTGAACTCGGTAAATACTAACTTTCCTCGATGACTGACTGAACTCGGTAAACACTAAACTTTCTTCGGCAACCGAGTGAACTCGGTAAACACTAAATTTTCTTCGGCAACCGAGTGAACTCGGTAAACACTAAATTTTCTTCGGCAACTGAGTGAACTCGGTAAATACTAATATCCCTGTCTGGCAGACCTACTGAGCTCGGTATAAGCAGATTACTGCGGACTATTGATGAAGGGTGCTCCCCTTAATACCACAAACACATAACAGAAATAGACAAACAACAACAATATGCAAGAACAAAAAATTGGCTTCTTATTATCTCCACAAATGTGGAATTACAAACTTTCAGAATTACAATATGCAAAGCCACATGGGCATTCCCTTACAATATTCTGTAGGACAAAGCCTGGAATCAATACCCAGATCTACTACCTAGAACTATTCTGAACTGCCTAAGACAATAATACAGCCTTCCTTATATAGGCAATTATCCACCGCCTGGGAAGGTTCCAGAATTTTAGCCAATAAGGCCGACCAAACTTAGAATTATTTTATTTTACATTTTATTACATCATAGTCGGCTCAAGATAACCTTTGAAACCCGAACAGAAATTTTGAAGAAAATTATTTTTCGCCATTTCAGGTGGCCCAACTTCCGAAGACCATAAGTCATCACCAGTTGACCCGCTCGGCTATTATAACCCCATTTCGGAAACGCCACGAAGTGCTCTACAGGCTTGACCGGCGCAAGCACTCGTCACCCAAATTTTTGACCTCATCCGGGGCCTCTAAAGCCTTCAAAATTGAGTTCAAAGTTTCTGTACCCTGCTGCCAATACCGAAAATCTTCAATATCTTCCAATATACACTTGATCTGGCAATGAAACTTTACTGACAGACTTATATGACCAAAATGAACCTCCAAGAAAGAAATTAGATCATTCTGAGCACATACAAAAATTACCAAAAATAGTAACTTTCCATAAATAGCAGCTCTGCACAAAATAGCCCTTATTGAATACAAAAATAGAAATATTTTTGGGTGATGCAAGATTGCTCTTACACCCAAGATGCTCCTGCATCAGACACCCGGGGTAATTTGAGAAGTGACCCTGTCACGACTCAGGTGTGTAGAGGAAAACCAAGACGGTTAACCTCCTCCTTTGTTAGCCATGATGAATCTTCAACAGGTCATCCTTTCCACTTGACCAGATATTCTTCATATATCCTGTTCCTTGTGCTTCTGCCAACACGACTGTCCAGTATATCCTCGATCTCCTTAGTGTCTGAACTAGTTGCTGGAATACTCCACTGTGCTGCTGTGATCTCATTTTCAACACCTCCTTCATGATACTCTGTCAGATCTGAAATGTTAAACACTGGTGAAATATTTAGCTCAGTAGGCAATTCTACCTCATATGCGTTTCCTGAATCATGTTTCTTCAGTATCCTACATGGTCCAAACTTCTTCATTTTCAGCTTGTTATATGTACCAACTAGAAACCGCTCCTTCCGCAAATGAACCATGACTTCATCACCAACTTGAAATTCCTTATACCTCCTTTTCTCATCTGCCTTAGCCTTATACTGTGCGTTCATCTTGGTAATATGCTTCCTCACCTCTTCATGGATGTTCTTCAAGTGTTCTGCAAAATCCTCAGCTTCAACACTACTTATTTCTCCTTTATTGATCTTTCGCAATTCAGATGCATTTCTTGGACTACTTCCATATACAATCTGGAATGGTGATTTACCAGTGCTCCTGTTGACAGAATTATTGTATGCAAATTCTGCCTGTGGTAAAATCAAATCCCATCCTGTTGGCTTATCTCCAACCAAACATCTCAGCAAATTTCCGAAACTCCTATTCACCACCTCTATCTGTCCATCAGTCTGTGGATGATGTGATGAACTGAACTTCAAATCTATCTTTAACTTCTTCCACAATGTACGTTAGAAATATCCAACAAACTTAGTGTCCCGATCTGAAACTATGGTCCTTGGCAAACCATGAAGTCTCACTACCTCTCTGAAAAACAATTCTGCTACATGAACAGCATCATTAGTCTTCTTGCAGGAAATGAAATGTGCCATCTTCAAAAATCTATCAACCACTACAAAAATTGAATCATGTCCCCGCTGAGTCCTCGGTAAACCAAGAACAAAGTCCATGCTGATATCCTCCCAAGGCTTCTCTGGTATAGGTAATGGCTGATACAACCCTGTATTCTGCTTCACTCCTTTTGCCATCTGACATACTCTGCAACTCTGTACAAACTTCTTCACATCTTGCTGCAATTGTGGCCAATAATAATTCTCACCAACCAAAGTAAGGGTTTTATCACGACCAAAATGTCCAGCCAATCCTCCACTATGCTTCTCCTTGATGAGATTCTCCCTCATAGAACTTCGTGGAATGCACAACTGACTCCCTCTGAATAACATATCATCTTGGATGATAAAATCCAGCCATTTCGTCCTGTCTAGAGTAACAGGTTCTGTACAAGCCTTCCAAGGTTCACCAAAATCAGGATCCTCTGGATATAAATTCTTGAGTTCCTTGAACCCAACCACTTCAATCTGCATTTCTGTCAGCAATAGTTGCCTTTTGCTAAGAGCATCTGCAACCCTTTTAGACTTTCCACTCCTGTGTTTCAAAACAAATGTATAACTTTGCAAAAACTCAACCCATTTCAAATGCCTCTGATTCAACTTTCCTTGACTATTCAAATATTGCAAAGCTTGACGAACAGTATAGAAAACAAACTCCTTAGGAAGCAGATAATGTCTCCACTTCTTTAATGCCTGAACTATAGCATAAAATTCCTGATCATAAACAGAATATTTTCTCTTGGCATCATTTAGTTTCTCACTGAAATAAGCAACAGGTTTACCTTCTTGGCTCATAACAGCTCCTATTGCAATACCACTAGCATCACAATCTACTTCAAACACCTTATTAAAATCTGGAAGTGCTAAAACTAGTTTTTCTGTAACTTTTTGTTTTAACAATTGAAAACTCTTTTCTGCCCCATTAGTCCACTTAAACTCTTTTCTATCCCCTCTCATTGTCTCAGTCAAGGGACCACAAATTCTGCTAAAATTTTTGATAAATTTTCTGTAAAAGCTAGCCAAACCATGAAAAGATCTTACCTCAGTAGCACTCCTTGGAGTAGGCCATTCAAGGATAGCCTGTACCTTCTCTGGGTCCATTTTTAGACCTTCTGCTGAAACTACAAATCCCAAATACACTAACTCTTTCTTCACAAAACTGCACTTCTTCAAATTAATCAACAATTTCTCTTCTCTCAACTTCTCAAACACCATACGAATATGCATCATATGTTCCTCCCATGTCTTGCTAAAAATCAAAATATCATCTAGGTAAACAATGACAAACTTACCCAGAAATTCTTTCAGAACCTCGTTCATGAGCCGTATGAAAGTGCTCGGTCCATTGGTTAGCCCAAAAGGCATGACTAACCACTCATATAGTCCTTCCTTTGTCTTGAAGGCAGTCTTCCATTCATCTCCTTATCTGATCCGAATCTGATGATATCCACTTTTCAGATCTATCTTTGAGAAATACACAGCTCTACTCAAACAGTCCATAATATCATCCATTCGTGGCAATGGAAACCTGTACTTGATTGTGATCTTGTTTATTGCCCTAGAATCTGTACACATCCTCCATTCTCCATTCTTCTTTGGTGCTAATACCACTGGTACAGCACAGGGACTCAGACTCTCACGGATCAATCCTTTTTGTAACAACTCATGTACTTGTCTGTTCAACTCCTCACTTTCTGCAGGTGTCATTCTGTGTGCTGCCTTGTTCGGCAAACTCGCTCCTGGGATCAAGTCCATCTGATGACTGATCTTCCTGACTGGTGGTAATCCATCAGGCACGTTATCGGATACAATATCCTGAAACTCATTCAACAAATCTGCAACTTCTACAGGAACATCTTCTACTTCCTCTTTACCAGCTTTTGGAATTAAAGCAAAACATACATGCTCATGCCTCATACCATCTAGGAAATTTCTTCCATCAACAAAAGTTATCCTTGCAGTACCACATACCTTTTCTTCAGTCTCCTTCAATGGTTTTAACTTATGTCGCACTCCATCTTTTGTCAGGGAATAGGTATTCGCACGACCATCATGTACAGCACATCTGTCAAACTGCCATGGTCTACCCAACAACATATGACATGCATCCATAGATATGATATCACACAATACCTCATCTTGGTATCCGCCAATCTTGAACTTCACCAGGCATTGTTCATTGACCATGACCTTGTGGTCATCCTGTACCCAGGCAATCCGATATGGATGTGGGTGTTTCTGTCTCTTGAGCTTCAACTTTGTCACCATCTCTTCTGACACCAAATTGTCAGTGCTTCCACTATCAATAATCACATCACAACATTTACCTTCACACTTGCACCTGGTGCGAAACAGGCTCCTCCTTTGCTTAGGTTCATTCTCACCACTCAACAGGACTCTTCTGTTAATCAATGTTTCTCCTTTTTCAGCATCTTCAGAATTTGATGATCTGGCATCTTCATCTACATGTGCAACTCTGGCCTGCCCTTCATTTCTCCTGTCCGTTCTACCTTGGCGCTGAGAGCATTCAAATGCCCTATGACCTTCTTCTCCATAGTGAAAACATGTTCCACGGAAGCCACCTCTTCCAGATCCCTGTCCTCTTCCTCTTCCTCTCTGATCTCTATTATTCTGATCCTGAAAATGATTGGAATTATTTCCTCTCTGATTCTGACTGCTACTGGCCTCGTCTTTCTTTTTCAGATCTTCACTTCGGCCACCATATGACCGTCCACCAGGTCATCCACCGCGACCTCTTCCATTTTGTCTGCTCTCAAACTTCTTATTCAGCTTTTCCTCTACTTTTAGGGCAAACTGGTATGCCTCTTCAATACTGTTCATTCGAACCAGATTCAGCTCCTCCTGAATGCTTGGCCTTAACCCATTAAGGTATCGGGCAAGTTTCTCCTTATCAGCTTCTGCATGGCCTGTTCTGATGAGAAGTCGATAGAACTCTTCTGTATACTCCTGAACAGATTTTCCTGCTTGCTTCAAACTTTGCATTTTCTTTAGCAGATCAAGCTCATAATCAATAGGAATGAACTGTCGCTTCAATTTATCCACCATTCGATCCCATCTTGTGATTTTATCTTTCCCTCTTCTATTTCGCTCCAATTAAATTTCTTGCCACCAGATCTTCGCATGACCTTTCAGTCTGGCCTTCGCAAATTTGACCCTATCAGGATCCTCAACATCTTCATACTCAAAATATTCCTCACATTCATTGATCCAGTCGATCAATTCCTCTAGGTTAAGATTTCCAGAAAATGTAGGAACCTCAATCTTAGGTCTTTTCCCAATCTTGGAAATCGCCCGAAAAAGTCTTTCTTCCTCCTGGTTCACAATTTCAAATTCTCTACTTAATATTCTTCTTCGGCTTCATCATCGCTTTCATCTCTGACATTAAGATTCATTCCTCTGCGAATCTCTTCTTGCAATGCTCGCACTTGTCTCTGCAGCTCTCTAACCTCAGGTGTCACAGCACCAGGTCTTCCGCCACGTTTTCTTCGTGGAGGCATTTTCGCGATGCGCGCTGAAACCCTAACCACGGTCCTGGTGCAAACTGCCTCACAGTCGGCGATCTGTTTACACACTCAAGAAAACCTGCTCTGATACCACTTGATGAAGGGTGCTCCCCTTAATAGCACAAACACATAATAGAAATAGAGAAACAACAACAATATGCAAGAACAGAAAATTGGCTTCTTATTATCTCCACAAATGTGGAATTACAAACTTTCAGAATTACAATATGCAAAGCCACATGGGCATTCCCTTACAATATTCTGTTAGACAAAGCCTCGAATCAATACCCAGATCTACTACCCAGAACTATTCTGAACTGCCTAAGACAATAATACAGCCTTCCTTATATAGGCAATTATCCACCGCCTGGGAAAGTTCCAGAATTTTAGCCAATAAGGCCGACCAAACTTAGAATTATTTTATTTTACATTTTATTACATCATAGTCGGCTCAAGATAACCTTTGAAACCCGAACAGAAATTTTGAAGAAAATTATTTTTCGCCATTTCAGGTGGCCCAACTTCCGAAGACCATAAGTCATCACCAGTTGACCCGCTCGGCTATTATAACCCCATTTCGGAAATGCCACGAAGCGCTCTACAGGCTTGACCAGCGCAAGCACTTGTCACCCAAATTTTTGACTTCATCCGGGGCCTCTAAAGCCTTCAAAACTGAGTTCAAAGTTTCTGTACCCTGCTGCCAATACCGAAAATCTTCAATATTTTCCAATATACACTTGATTTGGCAATGAAACTTTACTGGCAGACTTATATGACCAAAATGAACCTCCAAGAAAGAAATTAGATCATTCTGAGCACATACAAAAATTACCAAAAATAGTAACTTTCCATAAATATCAGCTCTGCACAAAATAGCCCTTATTGAATACAAAAATAGAAATATTTTTGGGTGATGCAAGATTGCTCTTACACCCAAGATGCTCCTGCATCAGACACTTGGGGTAATTTTAGAAGTGACCCTGTCACGACTCAGGTGTGTAGAGGAAAACCAAGACGGTTAACCTCCTCCTTTGTTAGCCATGATGAATCTTCAACAGGTCGTCCTTTCGACTTGACCAGATATTCTTCATATGTCCTGTTCCTTGTGCTTCTGCCAACACGACTGTCTAGTATATCCTCGATCTCCTTAGTGTCTGAACTAGTTGCTGGAATACTCCACTGTGCTGCTGTGATCTCATTTTTAACACCTCCTTCATGATACTCTGTCAGATCTGAAATGTTAAACACTGGTGAAATATTTAGCTCAGTAGGCAATTCTACCTCATATGCGTTTCTTGAATCATGTTTCTTCAGTATCCTACATGGTCCAAACTTTTTCATTTTCAGCTTGTTATATGTACCAACTGGAAACTGCTCCTTCCGCAAATGAACCATGACTTCATCATCAACTTGAAATTCCTTATACCTCCTTTTCTCATCTGCCTTAGCCTTATACTGTGCGTTCATCTTGGTAATATGCTTCCTCACCTCTTCATGGATGTTCTTCAAGTGTTCTGCAAAATCCTCAGCTTCAGCACTACTTATTTCTCCTTTATCGATCTTCCGCAATTCAGATGCATTTCTTGGACTACTTCCATATACAATCTGGAATGGTGATTTACCAGTGCTCCTGTTGACAGAATTATTGTATGCAAATTCTGCCTATGGTAAAATCAAATCCCATCCTGTTGGCTTATCTCCAACCAAACATCTCAGCAAATTTCCCAAACTCCTATTCACCACCTCTGTCTGTCCATCAGTCTGTGGATGATGTGATGAACTGAACTTCAAATCTGTCTTTAACTTCTTCCACAATGTACGCCAGAAATATCCAACAAACTTAGTGTCCCAATCTGAAACTATGGTCCTTGGCAAACCATGAAGTCTCACTACCTCTCTGAAAAACAATTCTGCTACATGAACAACATCATTAGTCTTCTTGCAGGGAATTAAATGTGCCATCTTCGAAAATCTGTCAACCACTACAAAAATTGAATCATGTCCCCGCTGAGTCCTCGGTAAACCAAGAACAAAGTCCATGCTGATATCCTCCCAAGGCTTCTCTGGTATAGGTAATGGCTGATACAACCCTGTATTCTGCTTCACTCCTTTCGCCATCTGACATACTCTGCAACTCTATACAAACTTCTTCACATCTTGCTGCAATTATGGCCAATAATAATTCTCACCAACCAAAGCAAGGGTTTTATCACGACCAAAATGTCCAGCCAATCCTCCACTATGCTTCTCCTTGATGAGATTCTCCCTCATAGAACTTCGTGGAATGCACAACTGACTCCGTCTGAATAACATATCATCTTGGATGATAAAATCCAGCCATTTCGTCCTGTCTAGAGTAACAGGTTCTGTACAAGCCTTCCAAGCTTCACCAAAATCAGGATCCTTTGGATATAAATTCTTGAGTTCGTTGAACCCAACCACTTCAATCTGCATTTCTGTCAGCAATAGTTGCCTTCTGCTAAGAGCATCTGCAACCCTATTAGACTTTCCACTCCTGTGTTTCAAAACAAATGTATAACTCTGCAAAAACTCAACCCATTTCAAATGCCTCTGATTCAACTTTCCTTGACTATTCAAATATTGCAAAGCTTGATGATCAGTTTAGAAAACAAACTCCTTAAGAAGCAGATAATGTCTCCACTTCTTTAATGCCTGAACTATAGCATAAAATTCCTGATCATAAACAGAATATTTTCTCTTGGCATCATTTAGTTTCTCACTGAAATAAGCAACAGGTTTACCTTCTTGGCTCATAACAGCTCCTATTGCAGTACCACTAGCATCACAATCTACTTGAAACACCTTATTAAAATCTGGAAGTGCTAAAACTGGTTGTTCTGTAACTTTTTGTTTTAACAATTGAAAACTCTTTTCTGCCCCATTAGTCCACTTAAACTCTTTTCTATCCCCTCTCATTGTCTCAGTCAAGGGACCACAAATACTGCTAAAATTTTTGATAAATTTTCTGTAAAAGCTAGCCAAACCATGAAAAGATCTTACCTCAGTAGCACTTCTTGGAGTAGGCCATTCAAGGATAGCCTGTACCTTCTCTGGGTCCATTTTTAGACCTTCTGCTGAAACTACAAATCCCAAATACACTAACTCTTTCTTCACAAAACTGCACTTCTTCAAATTAATCAACAATTTCTCTTCTCTCAACTTCTCAAACACCATACGAATATGCATCATATGTTCCTCCCATGTCTTGCTAAAAATCAAAATATCATCTAGGTAAACAATGACAAACTTACCCAGAAATTCTTTCAGAACCTCGTTCATGAGCCGCATGAAAGTGCTCGGTGCATTGGTTAGCCCAAAAGGCATGACTAACCACTCATATAGTCCTTCCTTTGTCTTGAAGGCAGTCTTCCATTCATCTCCTTCTCTGATCCGAATCTGATGATATCCACTTTTCAGATCTATCTTTGAGAAATACACAGCTCCACTCAAACAGTCCATAATATCATCCATTCGTGGCAATGGAAACCTGTACTTGATTGTGATCTTGTTTATTGCCCTAGAATCTGTACACATCCTCCATTCTCCATTCTTCTTTGGTGCTAATACCGCTGGTACAGCACAGGGACTCAGACTCTCACGGATCAATCCTTTTTGTAACAACTCATGTACTTGTCTATTCAACTCCTCACTTTCTGCAGGTGTCATTCTGTGTGCTGCCTTGTTCGGAAAACTCGCTCTTGGGATCAAGTCCATCTGATGACTGATCTTCCTGACTGGTGGTAATCCATCAGGCACGTTATCGGATACAATATCTTGAAACTCATTCAACAAATCTACAACTTCTACAGGAACATCTTCTACTTCCTCTTTACCAGCTTTTGGAATTAAAGTAAAACATACATGCTCATGCCTCATACCATCTAGGAAATTTCTTCCATCAACAAAAGTTATCCTTGCAGTACCACATACATTTTCTTCAGTCTCCTTCAATGGTTTTAACTTATGTCGCACTCCATCCTTTGTCAGGGAATAGGTATTCGCACGACCATCATGTACAGCACATCTGTCAAATTGCCATGGTCTACCCAACAACATATGACATGCATCCATAGATATGATATCACACAATACCTCATCTTGGTATCCGCCAATCTTGAACTTCACCAGGCATTGTTCATTGACCATGACCTTGTGGTCATCCTGTACCCAGGCAATCCGATATGGATGTGGGTGTTTCTGTCTCTTGAGCTTCAACTTTGTCACCATCTCTTCTGACACTAAATTGTCAGTGCTTCCACTATCAATAATCACATCACAACATTTACCTTCACACTTGCACCTGGGGCGAAACAGGCTCCTCCTTTGCTTAGGTTCATTCTCACCACTCAACAGGACTCTTCTGTTAATCAACGTTTCTCCTGTTTCAGCATCTTCAGAATTTGATGATCTGGCATCTTCACCTACATTTGCAACTCTGGCCTGGCCTTCATTTCTCCTGTCCGTTCTACCTTAGCGCTGAGGGCATTCAAATGCCCTATGACCTTCTTCTCCACAGTGAAAACATGTTCCACGGAAGCCACCTCTTCCAGATCCCTGTCCTCTTCCTCTTCCTCTCTGATCTCTATTATTCTGATCCTGAAAATGATTGGAATTATTTCCTCTCTGATTCTGACTGCTACTGGCCTCGTCTTTCTTTTTCGAATCTTCACTTCGGCCACCATATGACCGTCCACCAGATCGTCCACCGCGACCTCTTCCATTTTGTCTGTTCTCAAACTTCTTATTCAGCTTTTCCTCTACTTTTAGGGCAAACTGGTAGGCCTCTTCAATACTGTTCATTCGAACCAGATTCAGCTCCTCCTGAATGCTTGGCCTTAACCCATTAAGGTATCGGGCAAGTTTCTCCTTATCAGCTTCTGCATGGCCTATTCTGATGAGAAGTCGTTAGAACTCCTCTGTATACTCCTGAACAGATTTTCCTGCTTGCTTCAAACTTTGCATTTTCTTTAGCAGATCAAGCTCATAATCAACAGGAATGAACTGTCGCTTCAATTTATCCACCATTCGATCCCATCTTGTGATTTTATCTTTCCCTCTTCTATTTCGCTCCAATTGAATTTCTTGCCACCAGATCTTCGCATGACCTTTCAGTCTGGCCTTCGCAAATTTGACCCTATCAGGATCCTCAACATCTTCATACTCAAAATATTCCTCACATTCATTGATCCAGTCGATCAATTCCTCTGGGTTAAGATTTCCAGAAAATGTAGGAACCTCAATCTTAGGTCTTTTCCCAATCTTGGAAATCGCCCGAAAAAGTCTTTCTTCCTCCTGGTTCACAATTTCAACTTCTCCTGCTTCATATTCTTCTTCGGCTTCATCCTCGCTTTCATCTCTGACATTAAGATTCATTCCTCTGTGAATCTCTTCTTGCAATGCTCGCACTTGTCTCTGCAGCTCTCTAACCTCAGGTGTCACAGCACCGGGTCTTCCGCCATGTTCTCTTCGTGGAGGCATTTTCGCGATGCGCGCTGAAACCCTAACCACGGTCCTGGTGCAAACTGCCTCACAGTCGGTGATCTGTTTACACACTCAAGAAAATCTGCTCTGATACCACTTGATGAAGGGTGCTCCCCTTAATACCACAAACACATAACAGAAATAGAGAAACAACAACAATATGCAAGAACAAAAAATTGGCTTCTTATTATCTCCACAAATGTGGAATTACAAACTTTCAGAATTACAATATGCAAAGCCACATGGGCATTCCCTTACAATATTCTGTAGGACAAAGCCTCGAATCAATACCCAGATCTACTACCCAGAACTATTCTGAACTGCCTAAGATAATAATACAGCCTTCCTTATATAGGCAATTATCCACCGCCTGGGAAGGTTCCAGAATTTTAGCCAATAAGGCCGACCAAACTTAGAATTATTTTATTTTACATTTTATTACATCATAGTCGGCTCAAGATAACCTTTGAAACCCGAACAGAAATTTTGAAGAAAATCATTTTTCGCCATTTCAGGTGGCCCAACTTCCGAAGACCATAAGTCATCACCAGTTGACCCACTCGGCTATTATAACCCCATTTCGGAAACGCCACGAAGCGCTCTACAGGCTTGACTGGCGCAAGCGCCTGTCACCCAAATTTTCGACCTCATCCGGGGCCTCTAAAGCCTTCAAAATTGAGTTCAAAGTTTCTGTACCCTGCTGCCAATACCGAAAATCTTCAATATCTTGCAATATACACTTGATCTGGCAATGAAACTTTACTGGTAGACTTATATGACCAAAATGAACCTCCAAGAAAGAAATTAGATCATTCTGAGCACATACAAAAATTACCAAAAATAGTAACTTTCCATAAATAGCAGCTCTGCACAAAATAGCCCTTATTGAATACAAAAATAGAAATATTTTTGGGTGATGCAAGATTGCTCTTACACCTAAGATGCTCCTGCATCAACTATGACATTGTGTGACATCAAGGACAATACATAATTGAGTAGCAATTTCCTTCAGACAATTGTTTCCAACATTTCCCCACCAGCATATCTTTGTGTTTATGTGTTTCAATCTTCTCTATCTATTTTCTGTATGCATGGTATATGGCTGCAATATCTTTTTTAAAGTAGTTAACGAATCTAAAATTGTAAGGATTTAAAAAGAATTTGCACAATACTTTCCTTTAGAGATTAGTGTAGGAAGTTGTTTCTGCACCTGAGTTTCCTTACAAGTGGTATCAGAGCTTGATCAACTTTTGATCCTAGTTCTTGGGTAGGGTTTTTTGAGCTAATCTCAAGTTGAGTGGAAGTTTTGTGTAGAGAATTCTAAATCTTATTTGCAGATTGAGATGACGAGTTCCTCATATAGTAGAATGGAGGTGGACAAATTTAATGGCACTAATTTTGAGTTGTGGAAACTCAAGATGGAAGACATGCTTGAAGACCATGATCTATGGGAGGCTACTTCACTTGATGTGAAACCTACAATGATATCTCAAGTGGATTGGGAGATCAAGGATCAGAAGGCTAAGGGTCTCATCAGACTCTATCTAGTAGATGCCATTCTTTTGAATGTTCTTGATGGGACTACTGCAAATTCTTTGTGGAAACAGCTTGGGTCTGTGTATCAGGCCAAATATTTGGTGAATAAGTTGTTCCTGAGAAAGAAGTTGTATTCTTTAAGAATGGAGGAAGGAAGATCCATAACTGATCATCTCAATGCATTCAATTTATTGGTTACATAGTTGGCATCATCTGGTGCCAAGATTGAGGAGGAGGATCATCGTATGACCCTGCTTTGTTCCTTTCCAGATTCGTGGGACCATCTTGTGATGGCTCTCAAAAGTACTATAGTCACATTCCATATGGATGATGTGGTGTCTTCACTGCTATCTATGGTGATGCGAAGAAAGACTTTGGATTCATCTAAGGAAGCCCTTGCTGTTTGTGGGAGATCCAATGACAAAGGAAAGAAAAATGACAAGTCAAAGAAGGGTAGATCTAAATCCCATGGGAGTTCTAAGACTCCTGGAAAGTCCAAGGTGAAATGTTGGAACTATGATAAAACTAGGCACTTTCGGAAGGACTACAAAGAACCAAAGAAGAAGAAGAAAGGCTCAGATTCAGCTTCAAAAAAATCTCAAGAAAATGGAGATGCTTTTATTGCAGCTTTGGCAGCCCATGCATCTGATGATGTGTGGTTGGTTGACTTAGGTGCTTCTTTTCACATGACCTCTCATCGAAACTGGTTCTCAAAATATGAAGAGTTCGACAGTGGAAAGGTGTACTTGGGTGATGATTCTCACCTAAAGATAGTTGGATGTGAAAGGGTCACTATCAGATTTCCTGATGGATAAGTAAAGGGAATCAATGGAGTTATGCACATTATGGGTTTGGCATGAAACCTATTATCTATAAGTATGCTGAATGATGTAGGTGTGTAGGTTGTTTTTTCAAAAGAAGGATGCAAGATGATGAGAGGATCGATAGTTCTTGCAAGGGGTACTAGGAGATGTACCTTATTTCAGCTAGATGCATGTATTCCTCTATGTAATAGTTCTTCATCCTCACCATCTGAATGAGTGGAGAAGAAATCTATGGTTATTGGTTGTGATGGCAGTGCAAACACTTTGGAAGGTAAGCTTCCTGTAAAAAAGACAATGTTGTGGCATATGAGATTTGGCCACATTGGTGAAAAGGGTCTTAGAACCCTGAAAAATAAAAACCTCATTGAGGGGTTAAATGATTGCAATCTTGAGTTCGACTTCTGTGAACACTATGTCTATGGTAAATAAAATTGTGTTCAGTTTTACTCTAGTTCTCACAAATCTTCTGATGTTTTGGATCTTATTCATTCTAATGTATTTGGTCCTATAAAAGTTCCTTCAATCTCCAAGTCTGTATTTTTTTAATCTTTCATAGATGATTACAGTAGAAGGACATGGATTTATTTCCTTAAAAGTAAGACACAATTCTTTAGTCGGTTCAAGGAATTTAAAGCTCTTGTAGAGAATTAGACTAGTAAGAAGATTAAGTGTGTGAGAACTTACAATGGTGGTGAGTTTTTCTTAGCAGAGTTTGAATAGTTTTGTAAAGAACAAGGCATCGAGAGGCAAAACGCAAGTCCTTATACCCCACAACAAAATGGAGTTGTAGAGAGAATGAACGGGACACTGATGGAGAAGGCTAGGAGTATGCTTAGTGGAGCTGGTTTAGAACAAAGGTTTTGGGCTGAAGCTATGGCCACTACTTGCTATCTAGTTAACAAATCTCTTACATCAGCTCTTGTTGGTAAGACACCCGTGGAGGTGTGGTCTAGTAAGAAGCCTTCAATTAGACATCTTCATGTTTTTGGTTATGAAGCTTATGCACATGTTCCAAAGGAGAAAAGATCTAAGTTGGAAAACAAAGCTGTCAAATGTATTTTCATCAGATACAGTGTTGGTGTGAAAGTATACAAGCTTTGGGATCCTATGACTAGTAAGGTGTTGTATAGTAGAAATGTTATTTTCAGAGAGCTAACATCTTCTCCTATTGTGCTACAACTAGATGAAAAAGAAAAGGAAAAAGATGTTGTTCAGTTGCCTCCTACCCTTGAGAAGACTGAATAGAGAGACCATGTTGGGCCTAACGATGAGGAGAGCTCTAACAGCTCTGATAGTTTGGAAGAAGAGGAAGAACAACCTCAACCTCAACCCTTGAGGAGATCCACGAGAGAAAGAAAGTAACCAAAAAGGTTTGGTTATTCTATGTTAGATTCTAGTTGTGCCTTTTCTTTGATTACTAACACTAATGAGCCTAGATCTATGAAAGAGGCTTTGGGCATGGAAGATGCAGGTTCCTAGATTGAGGCTATGGATGATGAGATGGCTTCATTGGAGAAAAACAAAACTTGGGATCTTGTACCTTTTCCTAAAGGGAGAAAATTTGTTGGCTATAAATGGGTGTTCAAGAAGAAATTCTATCCAGATGGTAGTGTTGAAAGGTACAAAGCTAGATTGGTTGCAAAGGGGTATTCAAAAGTAGAGAGAATAGATTATGGTGAAATATTCTCTCCTGTTGCAAAGTTGACATCCATTAGATTTCTGTTATCTCTTGCTGCATCATATGATTTAGAGATAGAACAGATGGATGTGAAGACAACTTTCATTCATGGTGATTTGGAGGAAGAGATTTATATGTCACAGCCTGAGCACTACATTGTTAAAGGTAAAGAATCCTTAGTTTGCAGATTAAAGAAATCTCTATATGGTTTGAAGCAATCTCCTAGGATGTGGTACCTTAAGTTTGATGCCTTTGTGTTGTCAATTGGATTTGTAAGATCGAAATCAGATCATTGTGTTTATTTCAGAGTTGAAAATGATCACCTTCTTATTGTTGCATTATATGTTGATGATATGTTGCTATTTGGGAAGGGTAAGGATATGATTTCTGATTTTAAATCTCAATTGTCAGCATAGTTTGAGATGAAAGATCTTGGGGCAACAAGGTACATCTTGGGTATGGAAATTAGTAGAGATAGGTCTAACAAAAAACTTTGGTTGAGTCAGAGCAAGTATGTGAAGTCTGTGTTGGACAGGTTCAGCATGGCAAAGTGTAGACCACTATGTGTTCCTATTTCTGTGGGAACAAAGTTATCTATAGATGATTGTCCAAAATCTCCTAGTGAGGTGGAGGACATGAGTAGAGTACCTTATCCTAGTGTAGTTGGTAGTCTTATGTATGCTATGGTCTATACTAGACCAGACATTGCCCAAGTAGTGGGAGTCCTGAGTCGGTTTATGGCTAACCCTTGATGGGTACACTGGGATGCAGTTAAGTGAGTATTCAGATATTTGAGGGGTACATCATATTACTCCATATGTTATCAGGGTAACTCTTCTAGATCTTCACATTCAGTTTGTATTCATGGGTTTGTGGATTCAGATTGGGCAGGTGATATTGATAGGAGGAGATCCACCAGTGCTTATGTGTTCACTATGTTTGGTGGTACCATCAGTTGGATGAGTAAACGACAACCTATGGTTGCTTTGTCCACTACAGAAGCTGAGTACATGGCTGCTACTCATGCTTGTAAGGAAGCCATTTGGCTTAGGGGATTGTGTTCTGATGTTGGTGTTGATGTAGAACAGATTTCTATTTGGTGTGAAAGTCAGAGTGCTATTTGCCTTGCGAAGAATCCAACTTTCCATGCCAGAACGAAGCACATTGATGTGCAGTTTCACTTTGTGAGAGATATGGTGGAAGATGGAAAGGTAAATTTGGAGAAGGTAGATACTATGAAGAATGTTGCAGATGCAATAACGAAACCAGTGGGCATTGAGAAGTTCAAATGGTGTTCAGAGTCTATGGGCCTTTTGGCCTATAGCAGTTAAAGTTCCTGTTATGTTGTTGTTGCTCTTACAAGGTGTTTGACAAGTGGGAGAATGTTAGGAATAAGGTGTCTCAACCTTGGATGATTCCTATTCTTATTATTTGTTTTGTAAATGTATTTATTGAAAATAATGAAATTAAGTGTGAGTGTACATGTCTAGTTGGCATGTTGATGTGTCACTCCACTTGATGTGTTGGCATCTTGTGCGTAAGGAGATCATGACTGAAATGGTCATGACGGATTCCTATAATGTGTAAGAACTATTTAAGGAATGTGCTATGACAGGTGTAAGAGCATCTTATGACTTGGGCCTATTTGGGTGCCCAAGAAGAAGTGGTTGGTGTGTGTAAGAGAATATGCCAAAAATAGGTTCGTATGAGAGATTCTCTTACACTTCTCTTGTGACCATTATTTTTGGTGGATTCTATGACAAGCTATCATAGTCAATTCTAGGGATGGATGCCTATTCTTGGGATTGCATGTAACAGCTGTGTACATGTGGCTTTGTGCATGGGTCTTGGTGCTTGGACACAAAACTCCTTTTTTGGGTATTTTTTGGGTCCTGAGGAGCCTATATATATGATGTTTCTTCGATGGGAGTCATATAAGTTTTACTAGTCTCTCATCTCCTGAAATAACTTGCATTGCAAGTGTGTTGTAGTCTTTGTGTTGAAGATAATACATTATGCAGGTTTTGGAGGGGTGGGGTTGTTTTACCGAAAGGTTTTTCCCCACTGGCATATCTTTGTGTTTATGTGTTTCAATTTTATCTATCTATTTTTTGTATGCATGGTATATGGCTGCAATATCTTTTTTAAAGTAGTTAACGAATCTAAAATTGTAACGATTTAAAAAGAATTTGCACAATACTTTCCTTTACAGATTAGTGTAGGAAGTTGTTTCTGCACCTGAGTTTCCTTACAGAAATAAGTGCAAGACCTACAAGAGGAATTGAGGAAGAAGAAGCCTACTTTGAAAGAGGATAGTGATGATGAATCTGAGGAAGATCATTTTGAAGAAGTTGTAGAAGAAGCTAGGTATCCTGAGGAGAACCGAATTCTGAAAGCTATGTCTAAGATTGGAAAGAGACCTAAGATTGAAGTTTCTACATTTGCTGGAAGCCTAAAGCCTGAGGAATTGATTGATTGGATCAATGAGATTGATGAATACTTTGAGTATGAAGAAATAGAAGATCCTGATAGGGTTAGATTTGCAAAGACTAAGTTGAAATGTCATGCAAATATTTGGTGGAGAGAAGTTCAGTTGGAAAGAGGTAGAAGAGGAAAAGTGAAGATCACTAGGTGGAACCGAATGGTTGAGAATTTGAAGAAGCAATTCATTCTGGTGGATTATGAATTTGAAATGTTTAAGAAGATGCAAGCTTGGAAGAAGACTAACAAATCAGTACAAGAGTATACCGAGGAGTTTTACAGACTTCTGATTAGAACTGGTCATTCAAAAGCTGATAAAGAGAAGGTTGCTAGGTATGTCTATAGTTTAAGATCTAGCATTCAAGAAGAATTGCTTACTATGCAGATGACAACAATCGGTGATGCCTATCAAATGGCATTAAAGATTGAGGAGAAGCTGAATAAGAAGTTTGAAGGTAGAAAGAATAGTAGGAATCGAGGTAGTAAAACTAGTGAGACAGTTGCTGAAAGTAATGTGACGGAGAATTCTAAGCCTAATGTTGGATCTAGCAGTGGTCAAGTTACTAAGAATGCTAGACAAAGAGGAAAATGGAAGAATGAGTTCACTAGTACTTGCTATAACTGTGGTGAAGCTGGTCATAAAAGCTGGTAGTGTCCTAAGAAAAGAGTTGCACTAGTTGCTAAAGAAGACATTGAGAATGTTCCTGAGAAAGGTGAATGTCTTGTCACTAGAAGATTAGCTACATGTGTCTCTGAACCGATGCAAAGAAGAAATTTTTTCAGGACCATATGCAAGTGCAAAGATAAGGTATGTAATGTTCTAGTTGATGGCGACAGTTCTGAGAACTTTGTTTCAGAAGAAATGGTTAGTAAGTTGAATTTAGAAAGGAGGAAGAATCCTAATCCTTATGAGATTAGTTGGATACAAGATGTTTCTCAGGTTAGAGTTGAAGTATAATGCTTGGTTAATTTCCAGATCAGATCTTACCATGATGAGATATTATGTGATGTGTTGCCTATGGATGTATGTCATCTGTTGCTTGGTAGACCTTGGCAGTTTGACAGAAATGTGTTGTTTGATGGTCATGCTAACACTTATGTGGCTAGGGATGAAGGAGCTCAGCATAAGATGATATCTTTATAGGACACAGGGGTTAAAGGATGTGGAGTTATCAAGTATTGTCCTTGTGACAAACCTTAGGAGCACAAGGTGGAAGAACCTATTCCTGTTGAGTCTAGTTTGAAGGAGAAGGAGAATGAGATATCTGAAGAGTTTGTTGAGTTCAAGAAGCAGATGGTTTTGATGGCAGAGGTGGTTCAATAGATGGTTACATTCATGACATAGAGAGATGTAGATGATACTGAGTTGATTGAGGAGGATGAACCTTACCGAGGCACTGAGGTGGTCGGCAGTGGTTAGAGTCAGTTGTTATCAGTTGCCAATCAAAAAGATAAAAGGAGTGGAAAGTAGAACAACTTACTACATGGAGAAATGAATGAAGTGAAGACTACTTGGGATGAAGGACAAGAGGAGATATGGGTGAAGAAAATATTTGGCATACCTATTTTGATTCCCTCAAGGCGTTCTTGATTTCCTTATGAGAAAATCTTTCTGACTTGGGGTGTCTGATGCAGGAGCATCCTAGGATTCTTGGAAATCTTGTATCAACCAAAAATATGTTTTTCTTTGATAGTAGATTATTGGTTTTGATCTCAGTTTGATGGAGTTCTTGCTCCGTTTGGGAGACTGGTTGCTTAGTTTATGTGGTTACTAGGATGCTTTGTAACTAAAGTTGTCAGTTGCTTCTCATGCTCGGTGATAACTGTGTTTCTCGGTCATGCTTAATGTGGTCAATTGACTGGCACTCAGTTATTTCCTCTGTTGCACGATATTCTTGCTTACCGATTGGATTGTTTGGATGAATCAGGTTGGCCGACTGGTGCATTTAATTTGGGTCATGCTCCTTTAGTTATGGATTGACCATTGGATGTGTGGGGACCTAGATCTGGTGTGTTGCATTCTTCTATGCAGATCTGATGACCATTCGGGCCATCGTTGAGAGTTCATTTATTTTGTAAGGCTATTTGAGATCTGACTGATGTTTTAGCATTTATTATTTGTTTGGTTGGGTTAAATGTTTCATCAGCTGACTTGTGGCTGGGTTTCAGTATTGATAGGATGCTTGGGTAGTTGTTTAGGGCATTAGATTGTTGGTGGGAAAGTTAGTAGCCTGGGAGCTTAGGAACATGAAGATTGCTTGTAAGTTTGAGTACAAGTTTAGATCTTTCCTAGGTGCCTACCAGTGTGCTATGTGTTGCAGGCCTAGGCTAGCTAAATGCTGATGTTGTGGAAAAGATTCAAATCTAGTGAGATCTTGTAAATTGTTGCTTACTTTGTACTTGGCCGTAATGGGGAAGGCCTTACAGCCCGACACATTGCATGTAGTCAGTGATTTGATGAATAAAAACTTTAGTTTCATATTAGATCTATGTTTCTTATTGTGTATCTCCACTATATATTGGTTTGGCTGTAAGGTCGGTATTTCCTTAATTAGATTTAGCAACCTTCACTGCATCAATGTATGTACATAATATTTTTTTGATTTGAGTTGACATTGGTTTAATGCATGAGATGATTTAAAATTGATTTATTTTATTAAGAAATAAATTATTATTTCATAAAACATAGCCATCATCTACTACAAATACTTGGGTATGTAAACCAGTTATCTCATACTAGGGAAGATGGTCTTGAGAGGAAAGATGAAGTTCAGTAGCATGTCCTTGTTGGTTTTTATTGTAGCCTTCATTTTGGCTGCACTAATGCCATCATATGTCAATCCTCATCCACAGGTGTACTACTACAAGTCTCCTCCTCCACCGATTCACCTTCCATCACTGGCTCCCAAGCCTCTAGTTGTGAAGCTACAACCTCCACAAAATTGGTATCACCTCCTCATTACATTCAAAAATCTACACCTCCACCTATCCATGAGATTTCTCCTCCCAAGCCAACTCCAACATTTCCTCCTCCTCCTCACCATAAGCCTTCACCAATCCACACTCCACACAAGCCCTATCAGAAGTCTCCTCCTCCTTCATTTTATACTCCTCCCGAAACATCTCCTCCACCTCACCATGAGAAACCACAAAAGACACTAGTGTCTCCTCCATATGAACACAAATCCACACCTCCTCCAAAGGTTGAAGTGAAGCCCCCTCACCACCATCCTCCTATGGTAACTCCTTCCCAACCCATTCCCCCACCTCCCCATTCTAAATCCCCAATCTACCCACCACTTACCCATCACTACTATTACAAGTCCCGCCCTCCTCCATACTAATTGATCTTTCAAATAGCTAATAAGGTATCCAATTCATTGGATATTTGGGTTCTTTGTTGTATTTCTATTACAACTATAGTTTCCTTTTTTTTTAGATTACGAATGTGGGAATGTGTTGCATGAATATCACTTGTCTTAGACTCTATTGTTTGGTTATTGGAGGATGCAAACTTTCTTTTAGGGAGTTGAAGTTGTGAAGAGGCACTAGTTTTAGTACAATAATGGATTCAGTTGTAGTCTGTTAAAAGATAATCGCTTGCAACACAATGTAATCACATTGATATGAATATTGACTTCAATTGTTAATCATAAATGACATATTATATATTTGATATAATAAAGAATCCTAGTGTTTGTTTTTGTCATAAAGAATCCTGCTATTTATTTTATACTCCCTGTGAGTTTGTGATTTTGGAAAATATAATAGTGACTTTTGTCAATTTTTTCATAGCTAGGCTACCTATTATCTGAAGTAGTGAAAGGAGGTTTTATGTATATGGGATTAACTTTACATAAATTTAGGTTTATTAAATAAATGTATACAATTAATAAACGTATATGATTAATGTACATAATTTAATTTGTAAGAGTTCAGAATTGGTAAATTGAGAGATATTTCCAAATTAAGATGGGACTTTTAAATTGATGATGAAATATGAATGTTAATGATGCACATTATCTATTTGTTAATAGCTCAAATTTGATGTTATCAAGGTATACACTATCTTAAAATTTGCACAAATTTAGAATCTTGGGCCACTCTTGAGTAGCTCTAAACTCATCTTTGATGTCTAGATCTAATTTGGTAGGCATTGGACTTCTAGGAATAATTTTGACACAATTTCTAATATCTAAATGTATGGAAGGATAAGTTATATTAGGAAATACCTTAAAGGAAGCTATTTAACTACAAGGATCAAGTTCTCCTTTGACAAAACCCTCGGTGGGATACCTTTATAGCACTAGGTGAAGGTTGAAAGAAAATTAACAAACATGCAAATGCCTTATATGTCTTATATGTAGATTGTAATGCAATTGTTTCCTTTTAAGTTCCAAACTGAAGTGCTCCTAGTGAGATTGTTTATAATTTGGATGGTCCTATCGTTATTCTTTCATGTGTGTAATTTAATGCATGCATGTCTTTAAATACCAAGATTAGAAATAGCCACACAAATGTGTATGAAGACAACTTTCAATAGCTAGAATGAAAGTTCTAGTCAACAATTTCAAGTTTGAAAAACTAATTATTAGTGTCATTTTTTTAGCATTATAGGATTGGACAAAGTGTGATTGTCCAAAGAGAAGATAAATAAATTTTTTCATTTCGAATAATCACTTGGAAGCATGAAATAATCAAATAACGTAAATGTGTGTAGGTAGAAATAGGATAATGTTGAATATATTAAAATGTTTATATATCTAGTAGTAGAGAGAGGATTGGGAAATCAACCAACATGGCATAAGAGTGCACAAATTTTCATACAAGTTTCTCAAGGCATTTTAATGTCCCCTTTCTAGAACTTATAGCATGATGTTCTCATTAGCCTATTTCCCCATGGCCTCACAGGATAACCATGACATTTAAGGAACTTTGAGGCCATTTGGTCTAGGCATTTCTAGTTGTATATCATTATGAGCGTCTGGAGAAAGTTTTGGGTACACTTACTATTTATAATAACTTATTAGGGCATGACGTAGACCTCTAGTGACAATATCATATCGATGGTAAATGTTTAATATCGACAGAACGATTTTACTATTATTGATATGATTTATAATACATTAATAAGGTTAATTTATAAAGTTAAATATAAATATTTAAGTTTATTAATATTAGACTATAGTTAATTGGGAAATATTTGAATAAAAAGGTCTCTTTATTTTAAAACACATCAAAGCCACAAATTAAAAAAAAATGGAGTTATGTTACTTATCTCACATTGACAAGATAAGTGAATGTGCTTTTAGAAGTGCGTTATAAAGGAAAGTCAATAGATCTCTTTCAAGCATATTGAAAAATATATGAAATTATTTGAAGAAGTTTCTCTCAAGGGATTGGAGGACCAAATCCTTCTTTGTTGAAATTATCCTCGCTATTGAAAGATACAATTAGGATGATCTTTGAATTCTCATTGCAAGGGAAAATATGTTTTTCATCTCCTACATAATTTCCAAAGTTAAGGGTTTGAGGTGGAGGTTTTGAGAAGACTGAAGATTGTATTGTGGCCATTCTGCTGGAAATCAATTCCCCTGTTCTTTCATTTGTTTGGCACGAGTCTATGACTATCGTACTAATTTGAAAGAGCATAGAACTGAGACGTCCCAATAAGAGGCATTTTATTGCAACTCGTACTATCCTGGAGATATATTCAATATTATCGTCTCAGTGTGTTAGGAAGTGCCAACTCTATTGGGTGACTTAAGGAAAGGTGCCAATTTAGTCTGAGCAAGTTGAATAGTGATGTACAAACTTGTAGTTGTTTCCATACAACTTGAAAACTCATCATTAAGGTCATACAAATCTGAGATAGCTGTGCTTAGTAGCGATTACCAAAAGTGTAGCAATAAGGATTTAAGAAAATTATACCTATTGTAGCATTTAATACTTGGCACACCTTCCACATTAGAATTGTAACAATTTTTTATCCTTTTAATTTCATATCTCTATATGTATTTCAAAATGTATTTCAGGGGTATTTGTTATTGGTATGATAGTTTGCAAACATGCTCTTATCATTGAAATTGCTGATCTAGTGGACAAAAATATAGATATCTCGCCTTTCTTTCATTAGTAATAGATATATTTGTGTGGCTGACATATCCATTTTAATACACTAAACCCATAATCAAATAAACTTAGAAAGTTTGGTAATCAGATTGTCACCGAACTGTTTGACAAAAAAATACAGTGAGTGGGAAACATAGAAAATAAAGTGTGTGAATAAGGGAAAAACCTTACAATAGTATCAGAGCAATATTTACTTCCATCCTAGTGGGTACAAAATGATTGGACAGTGATATGACAGATTGGAGTTTGTAATCGTGGACTTACCATTATATTTGACGCGAAAATAAGATAGTGTGAGAAAGACGAGGATTCAAAATAAAACATGATTACTGGTGAAGAGAATATATGACATAGAAGTGAATAGGTCATGAAGAGTATGGGTGAAAGAAGCAATCTAGGTGCAGAGAGATTGTTCAATATGTTAGAGGCTCAAGCAAAGGAGAAATTATAGGCTAAACAAACAGCTCAAGAATAGAATCAACAAATGAAATTATTGATGCAGTTGATGGATTGACAAATATGTATTGATTCCAATAAAAATAATGGGAGAAACAACGGTGGGAATCATACCCAGAATGGTGATAACAATGGCAGGTAGAATAGAGGTAATGAAGGGGAAATATAGAAGATAACTTTGGACATGTAGCTAGGAAAACAAGGATAGTGATAGTGAGATCCCATAATACCCACTTTCCCGCATAGGGCTCTAGTACATCCAGAGAATGATTCTTAGATCACAGAGCTACAAGAGTAATTTTGACGAGATTGGGAGAATGGAGGTGAATAATTCCAAGAAACAATCACTTTTAAGGAAAGCGTGGATGTTAGATTAAAACATTTGCCTCACACTATTGGTAGGGGACAACATAATGATTTGCAAAAGAGAATTACCCTACTATGATGGATCCGAGAAGATTGTTGTCAAAGCATGGGTGTAGAAGGTATACACCTATTTTAAGTTAAAATCCATGTCGAAGGAGGAAGAAATTAAATATGCACCATTACATTTGGATGACATTCCGCATGAATGGTGGTATAATGGTAAGGATACTATAGGGCATGACTAGATCACTTTGTATGTTGAGTTTACCGAGAGACTGATTGAGAGATTTGATAAGAAGGTTCTAGAACTCCATTTTAAGAAGTTAGCTCAGTTCAAGCAGTGGGGGTTAGTTAAGACATTCATAGGAGAGTTTCAGGTTCTTTCCATTTTAGTGGCATACATCTCACAAAGGGGACTCTTGGTTCTATTTATGAATGGTTCAGTATATTCATTGAATTAAGGGTGGGTGGGTTAAAGGTGTCAATCCATCTACATTGTAGGAAGCATATAGGAAAGCAAGGGATATGGAATCCACATAGTCAAAGAGTATTTTTCAGTCCAAGAGCTTTCCATCAAAGAAAGATAAAGATAAGAAATGCTTCCATAAGAATTCCCACTAGTAAAAGAAATATTTAGACCATTTGGACAATGAGCAATTAAATGATCTTAGAAGGAAGAAACTATGTTTCCATTTCCGAGAGTCATGGGACCCTTCACATAAGTGATCTGTCAAAGTGAAAGAAACATAGATTGAGTAGTTTTTAGCCGAGGAATCAACATTACAGAATTAAAGAAAAAAATTTAATTCAAATAGAAACAATGAAGAAAATACTTTAGAAGGGGAATCCAGTGAGGATAAGACCATTGTACAACTTATAGGTATTGATCAAGCAACAGCCTTTAAAGTGAGGAGTGTGATACATGAGCTATGAGTTGTTTGGAGCTATTGCAATTTCATTTCAAAAAGCTTCATCAAGAAGAGGGAGGGGACTATAGATACAAGGGCACGATGGGTTGTGGGTGATAGTAGCCAGTGGACATATTTTCCAAAGCACTTGCATGATTCCAAATCTTCTCATGGGAACATATGAGTATGATATGGTAGGTAGTTTTTATGTAGTAGATATGGTGGATTATGATGTCATTATTGGTATGACTTAGATGAAGACTTTAGTGGAGTTCATTGGAATTGAGGTTTGAACATCAAGGAAAGAAATTAGTTCTCATAGGACTATTAGATGGAGGAGTCAATTTTTTTTCACTTTGGAGGATGGAGTGGCTATTTAGGCATGATGAGTGGCAGAGTGTCTTGTTATGCCTACATTTTTTGAGCAACAAGTAAAGAGTTACCATCTAGATGTATAGGAGGTGAGCTCACGACACACTAAGGTGTTTGATAGCATCTCTTATGGAGTTCCTCCTAAGAGGGGAATTGAGCAAGTGATTGAGTTAGAGGAGGGGAAAAAAAAAATGAACACCACTCCGTATAGGCATCAAAAGAAAGACAAGGATGAAATTGGGAAATAAATTAAGGAGTTTTTGGAGACACATTAGGCACTACATGATTGCTTTGCGTCTATAATAATTTTTGTGAAGAAAAAATATAGGACTATGTGGATGTGCAAATTAACTATAAGAAACTTGATAAAAGGACTATCAAGAAAAATTACCCCATATCATAGATAGATGAGATACATGGAGCTTTTTATTTCATAAAGATTGACTTACAGTTAGGATACCACGAGATTAGGATGAAAGATAAGGACATATAGAAGTGTTACAAGTAGTTGTTTCCGTTGCACCAAAATATCGACCTATTAATGCCCAATACACCCACTACACTTATAGAAGACAAAGGAGGCGGTTAAGGCATGTTGTGAACCCTACGAGGGACGTTGGCCCACTACCAACAATCCCCCTCCTAGTGTCACCTATCGTGGCCTACATGGATTGAAACCTGTGACCAAGCTCTGATACCACTTGTTACAAGTAGTGGTTTCCATTGCACCAAAATATTGACCTTTTAATGCCCGATACAACCACTAGACTTATAGAAGACACATGAGGTGGTTAATCCATGTCGGGAACCCTACAAGGGATGCTGGCCCACTACCAACAAGAAGAAATAATTTTAGATGAATTATGACCTTTATGAATTCTTGGTAATACCATTTGGTCTTACCAATGCTCTTCCACATTTTAGAATTATATGAATCAAGTATTTAGAAGGAATCTGTAGAAGTTTGTATTAAGTTTGTTTGATGACATAATTATTTTTAGTAGGACCTAGGAGGAGAATTTGCAATAATTGGAGGAGGTTTTGAGTATCTTGGAGAGTGAGTCATTGTTTGCCAAGAAAAAAAAAATGTAAATTTGGAATGAAAAAGCTTCTATACGTTCGATAAATCATTAGTGCAGATGGAGTGAGGGTGGATCTAGAAAGGATTAGAGCCATGATCATTGAATGGATTACTCTGACTAACTTCACCCAGCTAAAGAGGTTCCTTGGATTAGGTGGCTTCAATAGAAAATTTGTGTAAAGGTCTTACCAGATAGAATCTTTTTTTATGGATGTAATGAAAAAGAGATCCTTTGAGTGGTCAGAGATAGCACAATAGTCTTTTTAGCATTTTAATAAGGTGATGCCATCTTGTCTAGTGTTATCTCTTTTGGATTTCACCAAACCATTTGAGTTACAATGTGATTCTTTAGGAGATGGGAGTGGTGCATTTCTGATAGAGGAAAAATACCTCATAGAATATGAGAGTAGGACGTTGAGAGGGGTAGAGAATATCTATTCCATCTATAATTAGGGGATGTTTTCCATCATGCATGTATTGACCAAATTCAAATATTATCTGATAAGAGGCAAATTTGTGATTAAGACGGATCATAATAGCATTAAAATACAGTATGAACTTGAGATATATTAATAATAGATAACAAAAATGGGTTACTAAGATACATGTCTATTACTCTTAAATTGTATTTTTCAAATGAAATAAAAATTTTGTGGTGAATGCACTCTCATGGAGACCTCATATATGTTCTTTAGTGAAGCTATTAGCTGATTGGAAAGAGATGATTGTAGTAGAATATGTAATGTTTTTATGAGAAGTTGGTTTGATTAAGGGTACTAATCAAGATGATAGCTAGACGATGAATGGTGGTCTCAATTTCTATAAGAATAAAATTTACTTAGTGCCTAATTTTGATGTAGGAGCATCTTGGGTTCATGGCAATCTTGCATCAACCAAAACTAGTTCAGTTCTTTCTTTTCTTGTTTCCTTTCTGTGAGATTGTGTTGGCACTTCATCTTCTGCTTGATTAGCATGCACGGTCATAGCATCTTATCCAAAACCTATCTTTGATCACTTTCCCTTGATCACACTTCATTTGGATTGACTTTTCTTGACTTATAATTTATTTCTTCTCAAGTGCCATTTTCATTGCTTGTTTCTGACCTGTTGGTGCCCAAAAATGATGGATCAGATTTGGCCAACTGATAGGTACAAATTGATACCTCTGCAATTTTTGCTTAATCAAGCCAAGGATGGTAGGCCTAAATTCACTTTGAACTATCAACTTCTCTGTGTCACACAACTGCATACACAAACCAAGATTCCTCCAAAGGTGGTGAATGATCCTTTGAGGAAAACAACTAATCTCCTAAAAATATCTATTCTATAATACTTGACTAAATGGATTATACTAAAGACTGAAAAGTAATATTTTGACATAAATATTTAATGATCTACAAAATACAAATGAACTAACATGAACTTTCAACTAAAATGATCTAAAAATGATGGATCGGATTTGGCCAACTAATAGGTACAAATTGATACCTCTACAATTTTATTTTAATCAAGCCAAGGATTGTAGGCCTAAATTCACTTTGAACTATCAACTTTTCTGTGTCACACAACTGCATACACAAACCAAGATTCCTCCAAAGGTGGTGAATGATCCTTTGAGGAAAACAACTATTCTCCTAAAAATCTCTATTCTATAATACTTGACTAAATGGATTATACTAAAGACTGAAAAGTAATATTTTGAAATAAAGATTTAATGATCTACAAACTACAAATGAACTAACATGACAATTTCCAATTAAAGATTAGATAAGTGCTTTCTAAATACTTGGGCTATAGAGTCAAAACTTTCAATCCTATGTACAATCAGAGACGGTTTTAAAAAATTGCTTTAATAAGACAAGACCATCACTTCACAGGATTCCACTTGACTTATAATTCAAATCAATATATATAGCTAATCTTATCGAGTTTAATTCAAATTAAGAGACCAATAAAAACAAGAGAAGATACACAAATCTTTTAATTGATATTTAAACTATATATATTAATTTTGAATTATGATACTCAGGGAATTCAACACAGTGAAACACTCTATTTAATAGAATAGCTGAAAGACTAATTGAAAACATATAACTTATAACCACAAATAAAAAGAAGAGCACTTATCTTTATTAATGTTGAAAAAATACTACATTAGAGTTCATATTGCAGTTGTGATCGAATTATATCTTATGAAAATCTAAATTGTATTGTCTTCTTTAGATTTTACATTGTGTGTGTGTGTGTGTGTGTGTTTGAGTGGCTTTCACACCTCTTTAGGGTGAAAATACACAACCTTTATTACAAATTATTTTGAAAAATTATAAATTAACTAACTTTCAGATTTGGGTTTGGTTGAAAAACCAAAACATCTTGTGGAAAGCTAAGATTTTTACTGGAGATAGAAAATTTGATATCCCGAACTGCGTCTTTTTTAGATTTTTAAAATATGACCATCTTCAGCCTCTGTCGATGTCACCTTTGCAGAACGTCAAAATTTCAGCATTTTCTAAAGGCTTTGATCACATAATTTTGATTGTTCATGTCATAGAGCTTCCTTTCTTAATCCCTCAAATTTTAATTAAAAATTAATATAATTATTTATCCAATTTCATGTACTCCATCATTAATTATTTGGCATGGAAATTAAGAGGCCAATTTTTAGGGTTTTATCACTATATAGGACTCCAAATTTTGCCCAAAATTTAGAGCTCCAACATGACCGTTGGTGGAATTTTAATCTTCTAGTGGCAATTGAAAGCTTGTGGTGATTAGTGGCAGGTAAAAGTACAAAGCCATGTCACACTTTTATAAAGGAGAATGTCAACAACACACAAACTGTTCAACTTTAATGACACAAAAGTCACATTTCTGTTTAGAATTTGAAGATGATGTAAACTGATGAAATGTGTAGAACTGGATGAAATTTATGTCTATAATTTTTTAAAAAAAATTGAACAAGAATTGATATAGTTTTTTAATTTTAGAAGTCTATTTTTTAATTGTTGAAAAATGCTAAAACTTCGGGGTTTAGTTCCCGCCAAAAAAGTATATGAAAATAATCTATTTTTTCCTCTAACTTCAAAATATGTTATAGATGACATGTATAACTAGTGCATAAAAAAAAGACTAGTTTTCGATGTATATTTTTTTGTTATGACTACTCAAAGATGAACTTATCTGAAATTGACAGTTTTGGTCTCCTGTCAAATTTTTCCTATCAAATCTACATCTTTCGAAAAACAAATTACACATCCTTGAAGAGAACTCTCTGCTCTAATGTTAAATATAAAATTTATTTATTTTTGTTATGATTTACTATTTTTTTCTTTTTTTGAAGCAACATCTTCTCAAATGTTAAAACACCTACTTGGATAAAAGTGTAAACATGTGTCACACTTTTATAAAGGAAAAGGTCAACAACACACAAACTGTTCAACTTTAATGATACTAATGTGGAGTTTGTGTTTAGAATTTGAAGATGATGTAAACTAATGAAATGTGTAAAATTGGATAAAGTTTATGCCTATAATTTTTTTTAAAAAAATTGAACAAGAATTGACACAACTTTTTAATTTTTAAAGTCCATTTTTTAGTTGCTAAAAAATGCTGAAAATCTAGGGTCTAGCTCCCTCCAAACAAGTATCTACAAATAATCTTTTTCTCCTCTGATTTCAAAATATATTATTGATGACATGTATAGCTAGTACATAAATGAAAAAAAAGATTGGCTTTTTATGTATATTTTCCCTGATATTATTTATTTGAAGCAACATCTATCAATTGTTAAAATACCTACTTGCATTATTTTAAAATTATAATATATTAGATCTAATCAAAATACTATAAAAATTATATGAAAATAATCTTGACTCTGATCTCTAGAAAAGGGTATTTTTATATATTTTTAAAAAATATCATTAAAAAGAGTATGATTTATTGAAACATCACTTTTCTGAAATAATTTTATTTCTTTTGTAATTGGACCTAAATTGCTACAAAACATGCATTTAATAGATATTTTCAATTGGAAAAGTTGAAGAACTTATCTAATGAATCTAGCTAGACCATATGTTTGAAAAAAAATAAAATTTAGTTAGAAATACTCAAATTCAGTTGTGTTGATAAGTCAACCTAACACGTGACACAACTTTGTGCTTTTACCCACTTACAATATTTTACAATTATAATATATTATTTGGATCAAAATATTATAAAATTTATATGTCAATAATCTTGACTCCGAGCTCAACAAAAGGGTACTTTTTATTTTTTGAATAAATTTGAGTTTTGATGGAGAAATAAGATGCATAACTGAGAAGTTCAAAAAATGTTCAATTTTTGCTTGTTTAGCTGCCACATAGGATGACACATAGGTAGTGTCAGCTGGACCTAGTTCAACCAAACTTGATTAGGACCCATTGGGACTCATTAGGACCCATTGAGACCCTTTAAGACCCATTTCAACACATTACTCCTTAAGACACATTAATGGTTCTAATATGTATTAATGTGTTAGAAATGGGTCCTAATATGTCTCAATGGGTCCTATTGAGTTTTAGCTGGATATTCATCAGCAATAAGTTCATCATCCACACAAGCTTCAGTTACAATGCAATCTTCTTCTTCAAGTGATGCATGATGTGGCTGTAAGTTACTTTCCTTTACATGATCATGGATCATATCTTGCCTAGAAAACTGAGGCACGTCACTAACAGGGATAAGAATATGCTGATATGGCTCTAAACCTTTTAGTGCATCCCTTTTCCTATTATCTACCACATTCTAAGAATGAAAATCAGCAGCAACATGTGGTCTTTTTACAACATGGTATCTCCAATTAGATTCAATATCCATTGCAAACTGAAAAGCCTAATACAAAGTTAGTGGTTCCATATTCCTTAAGTCAAAATTGAAATTCTTATCAAAAGCATTCAAGTAGATGATCAAATAGATATCATCACTTGGCTTGCACTTCCCAGGGATATTTTCCCATGTCTTGATAAATCTGGCATTGAAACTAGGAACCAACTCATCTTCCTCCATTTGTATATCCATAAGGGCCTTAAGCCTATCAAAGTCATTTACCTTTTCAACAAATCAGACTAAGAAACTTGCAACTAAATCATCCCATGAAGAGATGTCATTATCCGACAAACATGAGAGCCACTCTCTTGCATCTCCTATCAGTGACCGAATGAATAATCTCATTATCACATCTTCATGCTCAACATCATAGTCACACATCAAATCTGAAAAATTTCTAGCATGTTGATAGGCAGACTCAAAGTTTTCCCCACTGAACTTTGGTAAAACTTTTATAACATTTAGGGGAATGGAGTTTGGGTAACCAGGTATACCAACAAAATTCACAGCCAGGTAACCTCTTAAGAAAAAATTTCCTTTAATACCCATGACTTAACAAATCTTTTCAAAGGAGTAAAACCATTTACCATTGAAATTCCTGAAACTTAATTTGAAAACTCCTTTGAAACCACTACACACTTAGAAAAAGGAGAAATACCTGGAACACCTCCTGAATGCTGCTGCCTTCATCTCAACTAAGTGTAGTCCCAACAAAACTACACAACTCAGGTTCTTTAGCATAGAGTCGCCACCTCTCTTCAGAGGACACAAACTTTCTGACTTGTCTTGAAATTTCAATAGACTCTGAGCACTCCCACAGCAAAGCCACATGTAAATCAATCAGCAAATCCAGGTAACACACTGCAGATCTGAAAAGCAATTCTCAGATTGGAAAGCATATGAGACTCTTCCCCAAACTAAAAACAACAAGACTCTAGGATGATCCAACCAAGAAAGGAAGCTTGCTATCATTTACTTCTTCCCCAGCGGAGTTGCCATCTTGTTGGATCTTCTCCTTGCAGGACCAAACTTGATTCAAATAGTTGGGCTTAAAACATTGATTAGGCACTCAAGGTTGACAAGAAAAAGAAACCAATTGATGAGGATAAAGAGAAATCCTCCTTCTTCTTTGAGCTCCACATTCACTTAGGTGGGTATTGTCTTATCTGCACATTCAAGACACCTCATGATAAACCAAAGGCCTGCAAACAGATTAATGTGGAATAGCAATCAATCTCCTTGTAACACCCCATAGGACTAAACTAAAATAAAAGACAACTACAAGAGAACCAAATGAAATTAACCTGAACAACACAACAATTTTTTTTTATTAACAATGTACAACTTAGCACCGAATTACAATTCAATTGACATAATCAGTTATTTAAATATCCAAGGTAATCAATTACATGAGAGTATATCAATATACTCAACATTTAATACATATGTACTAAGAGTTCCAGAATGCATCTAATTGTCCCTAGATATCCTAAGCACTGTTCTGATAATAAGTAACCAGGTAATAATCTATTTTTCGTAAATCTTTACAGCAGCTAACCATTCCCCGAAAAACATAGTTTTCCTCATCTAGAATCCTGAAAACACAAAAATAGAAAACAACCACAAACAAATAGGGCTTAGTCAAAAAGACTAAGATGGTGGAATACCTCCAAAGCATCTGCAACATACAGGTTAGAACCTTAACAAAATAAAACTAATACATACATATAAGAACAGACAAATTTCATCATTGACAGGAAGCATTTCATTTCTATTCAACAGAAATACACAAGTACTTCATTTCATTTTCAACAGAAATAAACTCGCAAAGAAAATGACAACGTGATGATCCACTAGCTTTGGGTATCTACATAAGAATCAATGATCAGTAACCAATAGGAAGCTCGAAGAATTCATTATGTCAGCCTTATTCTTTCCAAGCAATAAGGTAAAGCCATTCCCTTACTTCACCAACATGTGCAAGTAATCAGGGCAACATATTTTATCTTTTTAAATGAAACCCATAGCCCATGAATTATTAAATTATCACTTAGTAATTAACTGACAGATATTCTTTCGCCTTCAGGCTCTAGACAAAAGTCAGCTTCCCATACTAAGGATCACACTTGCATTATCTCAAAACACTTCATACTACCAAAAATAGCTAAACCATAGTAAAATCTGACTTACCAATTCAACTATTAATGTTTACTTAACAACTGAAATCTTTAATACTGAAACAACCATTTAAAATTTCCACATACATCCATGAAACCTCTTTCCAAAATAACCACAGCAAAGCATCTTCTTTTCATCACTGAAAGAGTAACTTAAGAAAAATTTCCAATACTATCCTTAGTAACTCAAACAATAATAATATCCACTTCCTAACATCTAATTGCAATATTATAACAAATAAATGGAAACATCCAATTCTATTGTCAACTGTTCGATACAATAATACCTAAAAATCAATTCCATTTTTCTTTCACATTCTAACTAACAGAGTTATTTGTGATTCCATAGAAAGTTAACAATCAACTCATATACCAAAGAATAATACATAATTACACATTAACTACATATTTACCGCCCATATAAAAATGCACTTGTTTCAATTCTGTTATCTCAATTACCAAGTCACTTATGTACATAGTTGTAGGCGTACACACATATATATACATATGTATATACACTCACGGTACATTCCTATAAGTATATATATATGTACCCTTGTAATTATATAGAGTTCAGAGCACTACATCATAATTGTAATTCAATCAGAAAACATAAAATCAGATATCCCAATCTAAATATGAATTATCAATTACTGATACAACTCCAAAATCCCACAGACAGAAAATCTACTGCAACAGTAGCTATCAAATAGCCTTCAGACCAAAGTCATAACCAAATCTACGAAAGAAACGATATGACAGCAGAGACTTTCACTATAGACCCCACATTAACCGAGAATACCATAATACCAAGAAACAAAAATTATGTTCTATTTCCTGCTACAACACGATCATCTAAAAGAACATGATTCTTAATAAAACTTACCAACAGACCCAACAATCCTCAATAACAACAACTACAGTATATAATAACCGGAACTTAATCCCCTCTTTCTAGAGCATAGAACTGTGGACGGTCATATGAACCACTAACACCAGAGACTGATACACAGATAATACAATGACTATACTCAACATAACCTCGTGGTAACCGAATCTCCCATCTCTCAAGCCCAATACTACAAGCTACTAGACAGAGAAAAGCACTCTACAAAACCTCCAATCATGACATAACAGAGCTTCCCTATACCAAGGCTCGACAAGACAGGTAAGTCGACTACAACATTCAAACAGTGGCATCAAAATGAACATTTACTATGATTACTAAACAAGATGAACTACCAACTAAATAATATGAAGTCAGGTACAAGATACGAAATCACTTAATGTTCCAAGATTGACAAAAATCTTCTCAATATGGTTACTCACCAATTCTAACCTAGGAACCACAGAATCCGATTTCTATACCAAATAGAGAACGCAATATAACTAGAATTCTCAAAACCCAAATACCTAGCGACAAGACCAAATATCAATACTAGAACAAACTAATCCCGATCACAAAATAACATACGAAAGACTCGGTAAAATTGATAGCAGAGATACGAAAGCTTCACAGTCTTAACTCTCCAATGTTACTTCCTTGCACACTACACTATAGTTCCCATGACCGAAGCCACGAAAACAATCATGAAACAGTGAAATACAACAAACTCCCAAACTTAGGAAACCCTACACTTCCATATTCCTATAATAATAGTGTCATAAATTTGACAACCCCGAAACATGTTTCTAAATTATTGAACCAAAAACACACAACCGTAATCCCCAAATTTCAAATAGCGAACATAAACACTACAATGTGCAATACCATACAATTCAAAAGACATTTCTACAACAAACAAGAAATAGTCCTATCATAATGCATAATACAAGTAGAAATCATTTTTAATGAAATTTCATAAACCAGATTCATAAAGAAAGCAAGAGTTGAGTTAGAGAATGCCCCTGCCTTTATTACAGAGTGGGGGTGTTCTGAACTTGAAGTTGAAACCAAAGACCTCGCTCCCAACTGGCGAGCTACACCAAATCCAAACCCTTGCTCAGCAACACTAAACCCACCAAAAATGTCCAAGAACCAAGCAATGAAACCGAGCACCCCTTGACAGAGCTCGTTTCATAAGCACCAAAAACTGAATAGTGCTTCCAAATGATAGCTCGAAAACCAGAAATAGAACCATGAAATGCAAAATGGAGAATCCCATTATTAATGCACAAGTATACAACCATTTTCCTCTCCAATCTGAACAGAATGACCCCATTTCCGCAACCTTTCTAGGCATCAAACCCATTACCTCAACAGAGAAAAAACCTTTCCAATGCAAATGACCGACAGCGAACTAAAGTCATTCAATGCCAATATGCATACCGTAGCTGCATTAAATTTCAAACTTATCTTTCACTGCCACCTTCACTAAACACAGCGACAATTGTCACCACAGTACACATACTTACCGAGAACTCCCACTTACACATGCTCAGAGTTAAATTACATGTGCATATAACAACCAAATCCCAATACACATTTGAACATAGCAAAGCAAATATATTGGCACAGTGAACTTACTATGACATAGCCACATTAAATCATAGTTCACAAAACCATAGGGAGTATTTCAAAGCCATAGCCAAAGTTAAACAATTTACTAACCTTAGCTTGTTAACCATAATACAAAGAATGTTAGGATATTACTAACACCCCTACCAACTTAACACATAACTTACTACTAACTCATTCTAACATTTAAACTTATTTATATTCTTTTAAATTTCAATTTCCACTTAACAATCAACACTAACATAATAAAATCATTTATACACTAACATTAATCATAAAATTAACCATATTTTCCTTTCACAATAACAGACCAATATAACATCAAAATTCTCATTAATGAAAACTTAGTTGCAGAATAGGAATTCCTCATCCTTCCTCCTAAGTAACACAAATTTCCAAGTACCAAAGTCAACAGAGAAACTAATAATTCAAAAAAGATAGTATCTGTAGTTATTTAATTAAATCCAATAGATCCAATGTCATAGTCTAACCAAAGATTAACAATTAATTGTCAAGCTAAATATCCATAATCTGTCTAAGATATAAATCGAAGTTAAAACAAAGCTATAATCCACTCACAACCAAAAGAGTCTGAACAAAAAAAATCCGAACCAAGACATAAATCCACCCTATAAGAACTAAATAAAGGTGTAGAATCAGAAACCAAGTCAGAAACAAATAGGGGCATGACACTCCTATAGGTATCCTATACCCCAATGATAGAAAGTCTCATGCAATAGCCCTACTTGCATGGAATGAGACTGAAAGCTAGAAACCTATACTAACAGCAAGAAAGGGAAAGGGTGGGACAGAAAGGAAATGATTTTAAAAGGATTGAAAGGACCCCTGAGATGCCCTAAGTCTTTGATAGACCAGTGCCCTGTCCATTGGGCCAGAGGTCAAATACAATATTGCAAGGGACAACTATGAAACAAGAAAATAATATACCCAATGTGTTGATGCCTGACATCAATCACACACCATGACCAAACCTCAACTTAGCACCCACCTGTGTATTTAAGTATGTTATTCTCCACTCAAAGGATTTTAACCCTCCCCTTAGAAGAGACCTATAAATAGACAATACATTGACCAGCACCCACTGGAAGACAAGCATGAAATATCTTTAACACCTCAGCTCATACATACATAAACACTAACCCTGAACCAGTTATCTCTGCGAAGACAACTCCACTTACAAACACATAGGCAATACAAGAAGACAAATCAAACACCCTTAATGCATGACTAATGGACTTAGAATTCAAATGGAGATAGTTTGGTAACAGTAAAAATATATTAAATCCTCACACATAAGACAAATCTATTACAATATGTATTGTATTCTCTGAACCAGCAATGGAAACATAACACCCTATATGCAAAAAGAAGGGGAAATCTACAGAACAGACCCTTTCACTGGAACTAGAAAGGAACTCTAAGCTGGAACCCTTTGAAAATTAGCAAAAACAACATATATACCCATGGTTACCTTGAAAGCCCACATGAGTTAGGATGCAACAAGATAAGGGTAACCATGGTTAGAGTTTTCCATCAATTAGGCATTTCAAAATCTGATACAATTTGGAGGGAAAACACTAAGTCCTGAATGCAATTAACACTTGATCTTCAATCATGAAAGAATCTCTAAAAGGTATCGAAGATCAATCAAAATTCTACAAAATTCAAATGGGAAGCGACCCTGCAACTACTTTTGGTACATTTCATTTATTCCCCTATGGCAAGACACTCCCCTCTGCAATCAACACACACCCTGGAGCACACTGGAGTGGCGGAGAAGATCAGTTTCACCAACTCTGGCCCCCTCTGTCATCAATTTCAGTCCTTTTTGGTCGCTGGAAACATTCATAGAGAAATTTGAATTTGAACCACAACGGCTAAGTCTTGGTGCTACTAGCACATCGGTGGTCCTGATTCGATCAGAGATCGGCAATTAAGTCTCATCTGTTAGATCTCATCTTCCCGGGCTTCAGATCTTAACCTATCAAGCACCTCGGGTATCATTCTGCGAACTAGCGACAAGGCAAAATCCCAGTCGCGGAATGAAAGGCCTAACTACAGTTAGACTTCGCGAACACACAACTGTATGTGTTGAAAATCGCCCACTTAAGTCATCTGGCGAATTGGTGACAAAGGAACTTTCACCAATTCACAGAATACTTCCTGCCTCTGCTAAAAACTCTATTGACCCCGCGACCACTCATTTGCCAAGTCGCCAGACCAACTAGCGAACCGCCAAATCATCTTGCGAACTAGTGACAAGAAGGAAAATTTGTCAGGCTGCTAAACTTTATCCACTCTGCCATTAACTCCACAACCGCGACACATGATGGTTAGTCGCATGATCGCATAGCCCGAAGAGGGGCTATGCGAACATGCGACACCCCACAGATCGCTACCGTACGGAGATAACACCACCGCCCACTGACCAATAGAACACTGCCACTCTGTCGATGGGCCCCAAGGACATGTGGCAAGCGGTCACATGATCGCATAGCCAAAAACTGGGCTATGCGATCATGCGACAACCAATCACAAGCTGCCACATCACCGCCCCGGACCACCAAATAGCAACCACCAACTGCTAGGAACCGGGACCCATGCAGACAGATGGCAAGCGGTCGCATGATCGCATGTCAGAAAAGTCTGACATGTGGCCATGTGACAGCCAATAAGAATATGCCATCTGTCCCCCCATCATCACGCTTGCGCACCAAAGCAAAGTAAACCGCCAGGTAGCCGAAAACCATGAAGAACTGGGACCACGCGGACAGGTGGCAGGCGGTCACATGATCGCATGTCAAAAAAGTCTAACATGCAGCCATGCGACAGCCAATTAGGAAGAGCATTTGAAGGCCCGGGCCCACCTTTCATCACACTTGCGCACTTAAGGAAAGCCGATAGACACAAAGGTAAACAAGGATGCAAAAACATCGAGGACTTTATGCAAGCCAAAAAGGTCGAAAACATCATGGATTTTCAAAAATACTGTCGGTTTTCGACACTGTGGAAAATTTTGAAAATGCTTCCCGTGGACATTACAATTTGAATATCTTTCTGGGTTCGGTGATTTACGAGGTGCAATTTGGACTAGGGCTTGGTGATATAGTGAAGAACACAGGGCAGGAGGCAAAAACAAGCTTTCTGATGCAGGAGCATCCTGGGTGTAAGAGCAATCTTGCATCACCCAAAAATATTTCTATTTTTGTATTCAATAAGGGTTATTTTGTGCAGAGCTGCTATTTATGGAAAGTTACTATTTTTGGTAATTTTTGTATGTGCTCAGAATGATCCTATTTCTTTCTTGGAGGTTCATTTTGGTCATATAAGTCTGCTAGTAAAGTTTCATTGCCAGATCAAGTGTATATTGGAAGATATTGAAGATTTTCGGTATTGGCAGCAGGGTACAAAAACTTTGAACTCAGTTTTGAAGGCTTTAGAGGCCCCGGATGAGGTCAAAAATTTGGGTGACAGGCGCTTGCGCCGATCAAGCCTATAGAGCGCTTCGTGGCGTTTCCGAAATGGGGTTATAATAGCCGAGCGGGTCAACTGGTGATGACTTATGGTCTTCGAAAGTTGGGCCACCTAAAATGGCAGAAAATAATTTTCTTCAAAATTTCTGTTCGGGTTTCAAAGGTTATCTTGAGCCGACTATGATGTAATAAAATGTAAAATAAAATAATTCTAAGTTTGGTCGGCCTTATTCGCTAAAATTTTGGAACCTTCCAGGCGGTGGAAAATTGCCTATATAAGGAAGGTTGTATTATTGTCTTAGGTAGTTCAGAATAGTTCTAGGTAGTAGATCTGGGTATTGATTCGAGGCTTTGTCCTAAAGAATAGTGTAAGGGAATGCCCATGTGGCTTTGCATATTGTAATCCTGAAAGTTTGTAATTCCACATTTGTGGAGATAATAAGAAGCCAATTTTCTGTTCTTGCATATTATTGTTGTTGTTTCTCTATTTCTGTTATGTGTTTGTGGCATTAAGGGGAGCACCCTTCATCAGGTGGTATCAGAGCAGGAGTTCTTGAGTGTGTAAACAGATCGCCGACTGTGAGGCAGTTTGCACCAGGACCGTGGCTAGGGTTTCAGCGCGCATCGCGAAAATGCCTCCACGAAGGGAACGTGGTGGAAGAGCTGGTGTTGTAACACCTGAGGTTAGAGAGCTGCAGAGACAAGTGCGAGCATTGCAAGAAGAGATTCGCAGAGGAATGAATCTTAATGTTAGTGATGACAGCGAGGATGAAGCCGAAGAAGAATATCAAGAAGGAGAAGTTGAAATTGTGAACCAGGAGGAAGAAAGACTTTTTCAGGCGATTTCCAAGATTAGGAAAAGACCTAAGATTGAGGTTCCTACATTTTTTGAAAATCTTAACTCAGAGGAATTGATCGATTGGATCAATGAATGTGAGGAGTATTTTGAGTACGAAGATGTTGAGGATCCTGATAGGATCAAATTTGCGAAGGCCAGATTGAAAGGTCATGCGAAGATCTGGTGGCAAGAGATTCAATTAGAGCGAAATAGAAGAGGGAAAGATAAAATCAAAAGATGGGATCGGATGGTGGATAAATTGAAGCGACAGTTCATTCCTGTTGATTATGAGCTTGATCTACTAAAGAAAATGCAAAGTTTGAAGCAAGCAGGAAGATCTGTTCAGGAGTATACAGAGGAGTTCTATCGACTCCTCATCAGAACAGGCCATGCAGAAGCTGATAAGGAGAAAGTTGCCCAATACCTTAATGGGTTAAGGCCAAGCATTTAGGACGAGCTGAATCTGGTTCGAATGAACAGTATTGAGGAGGCATACCAATTTGCCCTAAAAGTAGAGGAAAAGCTGAACAAGAAATTTGAGAGCAGACAAAATGGAAGAGGTCGCAGTGGACGATCTGGTGGACGGTCATATGGTGGCCAAAATGAAGATCCAAAAAAAGAAAGATGAGGCCAGTAGCAGTCAAAATCAGCGAGGAAATAATTCCAATCGCTTCCAGGATCAGAATAATAGAGATCAGAGAGGAAGAGGAAGAGGACAAGGATTTGGAAGAGGTGGCTTCCGTGGAACATGTTTTCACTATGGAGAAGAAGGTCATAGGGCATTTGAATGTCTTCAGCGCCAAGGTAGAACGGACAGGAGAAATGAAGGCCAGGCCAGGCCAGAGTTGCACATGTAGATGAAGATGCCAGATCATCAAATTCTGAAGATGATGAAAGAGGAGAAACGTTGATTAACAGAAGAGTCCTGTAGAGTGGTGAGAATGAACCTGAGCAAAGGAGGAGCCTGTTTCGCACCAGGTGCAAGTGTGAAGGTAAATGTTGTGATGTGATTATTGATAGTGGAAGCACTAACAATTTGGTGTCAGAAGAGATGGTGACAAAGTTGAAGCTCAAGAGACAGAAACACCCACATCCATATCGGATTGCCTGGGTATAGGATGACCACAAGGTCATGGTCAATGAACAATGCCTAGTGAAGTTCAAGATCGGCGGTTACCAAGATGAGGTACTATGTGATATCATCTCTATGGATGCATGTCATATGTTATTGGGTAGACCGTGGCAGTTTGACAGATGTGCTGTACACGATGGTCATGCGAATACCTATTCCCTGACAAAGGATGGAGTGCGACATAAGCTAAAGCCATTGAAGGAGACCCAAGAAAAGGTATGTGGTAATGCAAGGATAACTTTTGTTGATGGAAGAAATTTCCTAGATGGTATGAGGCATGAGCATGTATGTTTTGCTTTAATTCCAAAAGCTGGTAAAGAGGAAGTAGAAGATGTTCCTGTAGAAGTTGCAGATTTGTTGAATGAGTTTCAGGATATTGTATCCGATAACGTGCCTGATGGATTACCACCAGTCAGGAAGATCAGTCATCAGATGGACTTGATCCCAAGAGCGAGTTTGCCGAATAAGACAGCACACAAAATGACACCTACAGAAAGTGAGGAGTTGAAGAGACAAGTACATGAACTGTTACAGAAAGGATTGATCCGTGAGAGTCTGAGTCCCTGTGCTGTACCAGCAGTATTAGCACCAAAGAAGAATGGAGAATGGAGGATGTGTACAGATTCTAGGGTAATAAACAAGATCACAATCAAGTACAGGTTTCCATTGCCACAAATGGATGATATTATGGACTGTTTGAGTGGAGCTGTGTATTTCTCAAAGATAGATTTGAAAAGTGGATATCATCAGATTCGGATCAGAGAAGGAGATGAATGGAAGACTGCCTTCAAGACAAAGGAAGGACTATATGAGTGGTTAGTCATACTTTTTGGGCTAACCAATGCACCGAGCACTTTCATGCGGCTCATGAATGAGGTTTTGAAAGAATTTCTGGGTAAGTTTGTCATTGTTTACCTAGATGATATTTTGATCTTTAGTAAGAGTTTGGATGAGCATATGATGCATATTCGTATGGTATTTGAGAAGTTGAGAGAAGAGAAATTGTTGATTAATTTGAAGAAGTGCAGTTTTGTGAAGAAAGAGTTAGTGTATTTGAGATTTGTAGTTTCAGCAAAAAGTCTAGAAATGGACCCAGAGAAGGTACAGGCTATCCTTGAATGGCCTACTCCAAGAAGTGCTACTGAGGTAAGATCTTTTCATGGTCTAGCTAGCTTTTACAGAAAGTTTATCAGAAATTTTAGCAGTATTTGTGGACCCTTGACTGAAACAATGAGAGGGGATAGAAAAGAGTTTAAGTAGACTAAAGGAGCAGAAAAGAGTTTTCAATTATTGAAACAAAAAGTTACAGAACAACCCATTTTAGCACTTCCAAATTTTAATAAGGTGTTTCAAGTAGATTGTGATACTAGTGGTACTGCAATAGGAGCTGTTATGAGCCAAGAAGGTAAACCTGTTGCTTATTTCAGTGAGAAGTTAAATGATGCCAAGAGGAAATATTCTGTTTATGATCAAGAATTTTATTCTATAGTTCAGGCATTAAAGAAGTGGAGACATTATCTGCTTCCTAAGGAGTTTGTTTTGTATACTGATCATCAAGCTTTGCAATATTTGAATAGTCAAGGAAAATTGAATCAAAGGCATTTGAAATGGGTTGAGTTTTTGCAGAGTTATACATTTGTTTTGAAACACAGGAGTGGAAAGTCTAATAGGGTTGCAGATGCTCTTAGCAGAAGGCAACTATTGCTGACAGAAATGCAGATTGAAGTGGTTGGGTTCAAAGAACTCAAGAATTTGTATCCAGAGGATCCTGATTTTGGTGAAGCTTGGAAAGCTTGTACAGAACCTGTTACTCTAGACAAGACAAAATGGTTGGATTTCATCATCCAGGATGATATGCTATTCAGAGGGAGTCAGTTGTGCATTCCACGAAGTTCTATGAGGGAGAATCGCATTAAGGAGAAGCATAGCGGAGGATTGGCTGGACATTTTGGTCGTGACAAAACTCTTGGTTTGGTTAGTGAGAATTATTATTGGCCACAGTTGCAGCAAGATGTGAAGAAGTTTGTACAGAGTTGCAGAGTATGTCAGATGGCAAAAGGAGTGAAGCAGAATACAGGGTTGTATCAGCCATTATCTGTACGAGAGAAGCCTTGGGAGGATATCAGCATGGACTTTGTTCTTGGTTTACCGAGGACACAGCGGGGACATGATTCAATTTTTGTGGTAGTTGATAGATTTTCAAAGATGGCAAATTTTATTCCCTGCAAGAAGACTAATGATGCCGTTCATGTAGCAGAATTGTTTTTCAGAGAAGTAGTGAGACTTCATGGTTTTCCAAAGACCATAGTTTCAGATCGGGACACTAAGTTTGTTGGATATTTCTGGCGTACGTTGTGGAAGAAGTTGAAGACAGATTTGAAGTTTAGTTCATCACATCATCCACAGACCGATGGATAGACAGAGGTGGTGAATAGGAGTTTGGAAAATTTGCTGAGATGTTTGGTTGGAGATAAGCCAACAGGATGGGATTTGATTTTACCACAGGCAAAATTTGCATACAATAATTCTGTCAACAGGAGCACTGGTAAATCACCATTCCAGATTGTATATGGAAGTAGTCCAAGAAATGCATCTGAATTGAGGAAGATAGATAAAGGAGAAATAAGTAGTGCTGAAGCTGAGGATTTTGCAGAACACTTGAAGAACATCCATGAGGAGGTGAGGAAGCATATTACCAAGATGAATGCATAGTATAAGGCTAAGGTAGATGAGAAAAGGAGGTATAAGGAATTTCAGGTTGGTGATGAAGTCATGGTTCATTTGCGGAAGGAGCGGTTTCCAGTTGGTACATATAACAAGCTGAAAATGAAGAAGTTTGGACCATGTAGGATACTGAAGAAACATGATTCAGGAAACGCATATGAGGTAGAATTGCCTACTGAGCTAAAT